>JAOTRH010113233.1:0-15213 GCA_034768845.1 Heliamphora exappendiculata
AATTTTTCTATTTAATTAAAATTAATTAATTAAAAAAATTTAATTTAATTTTTTATTACAAAATATTTTAATTAAAATTGAATTTTTGAATTAATTAAATTAACAGAATAAATAAAACCAGTATTTATCATTCACATAGTTAATAAAAAAATTAAATGCAAGGTAAATATAAAATATTTCAATTTTATCATCCATCTAAAATTCTAAAGGGTTTCAGTCTCCTATTTGAAAGATAAATTTCGAGTATCCTATTTGTTTCATGATTCTTGTGTCCAAGTAGCATCAGGAAATCGCTGCTTTTTATCAATCAAACAACCACTTCCAACCAAACAGTCCCTTATTGCCTTGGAAATCGCCTGGGATTTTCGAGTCAGCTTTTTAAGAGGACAAACTCCTGTTCTCAAAAGGAGACTGCTGCCCTCTTTGCCGTGGGATTGCCGCAGTTTGATTGTGCTGCTATGGTTTCGAAAACTGCTTGCTTTTATTTAGGAAAAAAGCTTTTGTACGGAAACTGGCTTGGTGACTGGGATTGCACTGCAATAGCCTATGGCGCAACAGTGCTAGGCTTTGGGACACTGCTGGACGTTGATTTGATCCGGCGCTGGGAAGAACACCACAGTTGTGTTGGAAGAAACCTGCGGCAGCTTTGCTGTTTGCTCATAGCTTCGGCTTTGCTGTTTGCTCACAGCTTCTTAAGCCGCGTATGGCTGCTGCAGCCCTTTTTTTTTTTTTTTTTTTTTTTTAATCCAGAAAAAAATTGCAAAACAATAAAAAAAAAACTTATTCGCCGTTAAAACCACCGGTTGCCGCCGCCTTCGATCTTCCATACCTGCTCTTATTTTTTTCTAATAAACTAAAAAAAAATTTAAAGAATATAAAATATTTTACATCGAAACCTATATCCTGTAAGCTCACATTCAATCTAAAAAAAGTTAACTTATCACGGTTAACCTCCATGATTAAAAAATTAATTAATCATCATCCACGTATTCAATCAAATATGAAAATAAATAATGATCATAAAATTGAAATTTAAAACGCCTGCAAAATAAAGTTAGCACAGTTTTAAATCTACCCGACCCCGATAATCGTAAACAAAAAATAAAACGGCTCTGATACCAATTGTTGGAGGCAATACTACCAAGATCATTATTTTTGAAAAAACGATTATCGATAAAAAATTAACTGGGCGGACAAACGTTGAAACGGACTCCAGATAAAACTTTTAATGTCGAACGATCAAAAGTAAACCTGTGCAACCAAAGTTAATTTAGAAAAATACCTTTTGTCAATCTATTCTTTAATTACTACTTGATTCTGAGTTGAAAATCCTGTCAAATCTTCTACCCTATTCTCTTATGCGATCCTCGAACGTAGTGTGGACTACGATCCTCAGAGAACTCGTACCGGTAGAACCGCGATATATTTAAGTTTTGAAAGAAAAAAATAATATCATAATAATAATAATATATAAAATCATCAAAAACTGGTTCAGTTTACCCGCATATATATAAGGCAACAGTAGGGACCTGAGGAGTAATTATGAGTTAGACTTTCAGCGGAACACAGACACCTACTAGAGGTTTCTGCAATTACGGAAAGACATGAAGGGGTTTCTGTAATTTCTATAAAATATTGAATTACAGTTCACACCACTAAAGAACTATAATTGCACTCTGACCCATAATCTCAAAACCTTCTTGTATTAAGCTCATGTTATTAAATTCTTATCATTTCTCCCCACGTTAAGATTCTCGATACCCGCCAATTAAATGTAATTACTCACAATTTAATTTAATAGACATATTGATATTCCTTAAGCCATTTCGCTTAATTTATTTGACCGCCGGATAATCAAACTCACCTGCAAGGTTTGGCCCAGTCAAAACTTATAAGCATCCTTAAGGGGGTATCGTCAATCCCAATCATTGGGATGTGAATTTCATCAATAATTAATCTTTTTCATATAAATAATACCGCTATCTAACTCACCGAGAATATAGACCCATACAAGATCGCATCCTCTAATGAATCAAAACAACAAATATTAAATATATACAAATTAATAATTATTTTAGAATTAATAGGATAAGCACTATTCATAATAACCTTGTGGTGTGAATTAATTTATATAATCTGTAAAAAATTAATTACCCAAAATATCTCGTTCAATACACATAAAGTGTACTAGCACAGAGAGTTAGAACAATAGACGACGCAATTATATGTTCTTCGTAACCAAGGCAGACCTACTAAAACTCTGTGCTACAGTCATACCGATGGTATGTTTATTTTTATCTAAACTGTGAACATAAAACTTATATTCTGCAAGAATCTAAAATCTAATATTCTGTGTGCAAGCCGTACTTTACACACCCGATTAAATACTATACAGAATATTAGGCATCCATGCATAACATTAAAAATGATAAACATACATTGCTCATAAAAATTTTCATAAAATACAAAATTAATTTTATTTAAATAAAATTAAATACTAAAAATATAGTTTTCAGTATACCAACCCTAATAGAGATATATGTCGATGAGATGCAATCCTATTGGTTAGTAAGGGTTGTGCTGAAATCAGATAGGACTGAGTGGAACAACTTTTGGGCTGCTCAGGAACAACACGTAGAGTACATTGAAGAAGAGATATGGGAAGAAGTTGACAATACGTGGGCTATTGAGTATAATGAGGAAAGAAGAGAAAGAGAAGTGGTTGGTGAGTTAGATTATCTGTGGGCATCTAAAATCCCTCTGTGCATAGATGAAGTAAGGCAGATCGAAAGTATAATACTAGGATTGTGGGATCCCGAGGATGGTGTGGAACATCTAACCAGGAGTGGACGACATTTCAAATTGACTCAATTGGAAAAAGGGCAGTCAAGCGGGAAAGGGAAAGAGAAAGAACAAGAAGAAGAGGATGACGTTATGCTGAAGCAGTTTAAAAAGACACAGGCCAATGACAGCATTTGGGGCATATTGATGGCCTCACATAAACATAGACAAGCTGTGCTTAAGGTCCTGAACAAAGCCAGTGTTCTGATAGGCGTGACCCCGGAGCAGCTTGTTGGACTCATTCTGCCAGCTATAGAGCCAAAAGTCATCTCCTTTTCTGATAAGAATCCACTAGTGGAAGGAAAGAATCATAACAAACCCTTGCACATAACTGTTAAATGCTTGGAAAAGTGGGTCCCAGTGACTCTTACTGACAATGGGTTCACGTTAAATATTTGTCCGCTTAGAACAGTAGTTTGCTTGGGACTAAAGTCGGAACATTTCACACCTAGTAATCAAAGAGTCTGGGACTACGACAATACGAGGAGAGACGTACTGGGTTTGGTATCATTCGCATTATCAATAGGATCTTTGGAGACATTAGTTGAGTTCCACGTACGGGATGTACCGGCTTCTTTCAACCTGTTGTTAGGCAGGCTATGGCTGCATGACCCGAACATCCAGGCAGTACCATCGACTCTTCACCAAAAACTGAAACTAATAAAGAATGGGGTAGTTCTGACTATCCATGGAGAAGACAGCATCAAACCCCCAAGAGGAGAAGAGTCAACTTTCTTAGAGGTTCAACATGACGAAGGGGATGTGTCACTAAGTGGCTTCTGATCCGACGAAGCGTAGGCTGTGCAAATGCTATTGAATGAAGAAGAGATGTACATCAACCTAAGAGAAATTATAATGATGAGACAAATGTCCTACTTCTCGGGCATGGGGCTGGGGCGTAAGCAGTAAGGAATTCCCGAACCTGTCCAGGTATTGCTGGCTTCTCACCATTTCGGTCTTGGATACAAACCGACATGAGAAGATTTGGAAGGGCTTATAATGGGACTAAAAGCCAACTATTTAGGAACACTTAACGGGTATTTTGTTAAACAAGGAGAAGACTTCCCGTACTGTGACTTCCCAGAGCCATGGATCGACGAGAAAACCAACCAGAAGTTTCCAGGGCTAGAGATCTTCTTTGGCCATTAACTATCTGATACGGAAGATGATGAAATGGTGAAAGGGAAGAGGAAGGAAAGAAGATCCAAGAGGAATATTGGGCAGACAAGCTTGACGGAATCGACATGGGAGTGTTGTTCAATGAAAGGATGGCACAGTTGCACGTAACTGACCTAAACTGTTTTATGATGGGCTTCAGCACGCCAACTGACTACACCAAGCTCATTGTCGATGCAACTGCAAAGGAAGTGAAGAATTGGACCTTAGAGTCTTTTGATGTACATATCGTCTATTCTGAATCCAAGTTCGGGACAGAGTCTGTGGTTGAGAGCACGCCTATTTGTGCACCTCCCCCTGTTTATTCTTTTGAGTTTGTAATTCCATCTTCCTTCAATGAAATGAACGAAATTTTCAATTACTCTTCTTTGTTTGATTTATTTCATACAATTTCCTACGATTTTGAATTTGACGAGGATATTTTTGAACAAATAAAATTTTTAATAAAAAGAGAAGAAAAAATGCACGTCCAACCAATAATTGAAAAAATTTTGTCAATAAATCTTGGTAATGAAATTAACCCACAAAATGTACAAATTGATTCTTTTTTATTCTTAGTTGAACGTGAACAACTAATAACTTTATTAAAAAAATTTAATGATGTATTTGCATGGTCTTACGAAGATATGCCCGGAATTGATCTTGACATTGTCCAACACCATATTTCTTTATATCTCGATGCCAAACCGGTCAAACAAAAATTAAGACGGATCTAGCTAGAGTAGGCTCTGAAGATCAAAGAAGAAATTGCCAAACAGATTAACGCTAGATTTTTTATGGTAATCGAGTATACAAAGTGGGTGGCAAATATTGTTCCAGTGCTGAAGAAAGATGGATGCATCCGGGTCTGCGTGGTTTTTTGAGATCTTAATAAGACTAGCCCGAAAGACAATTTTTTGCTGCCACACATCAATGTTTTGGTAGACAGTACAGCGGGGCATGCCTTGTTATCATTCATGGATGGCTTCTCCAGGTATAACCAGATTCTGATGAATTATGAAGACAGGGAAAAGACGACATTCACCGCACCTTGGGGCACCTATTGTTATCATGTGATGCCGTTTGGTTTGAAGAATACAGGGGTAACTTATCATATGGTTGTCACTATTTTACTGCATGATATGATACATAAGGAGGTTGAAGTGTACGTGTATAATATGATAGTCAAGTCCAAGGATCGGGATGGCCACATCACAACACCGCGAATGTTCTTCGAAAGGATTCAGAAGTACAAGATGCGACTCAACCCATAGAAATGTGCCTTCGGGGTTACCGTCGAAAAGATGCTTAAATTTATGATCACCCAATGAGGCGAAGGGGCCTTGTTGTGCCCCCAGTCATCATCTCCATGGCCCTGGCCCACCATGAATTGGAAAGGAATCACAAATAGTAGAATAAATATCGTCTGAGAGCTTAGAAGCAAGAACGGAACAAGAGAAAGCTTGGAAGCAAAGGAAGTAAGAGAGAAGTTTGAGAGAGTTTTGGGAGAGCAAGGAGTTTGAGAGAGAGAGAGGAGAATGCACGAATGAGCCTCACCTACAAGACCCTGTGGGCCGTATGCACGCTAAGAGTTATCGGTTGCCACTTTCTAAGTGAACGATCGCCATGTTTTTGAAAAGTCACATGGCGACCACCATGTTGTAAAGGTTTGAAGTGGACGGTCGCCATGTCAGAGGGGTTTCGGTTTGGTGACTGCGAAGTTTGCAATAGTAATGCTAGTCTATCAACAGTCATATTGTTTTAGAGTTTAAAAGGGGATTGTTTGGGGGCCTTTTATTTGTGTGCATGTTTATTTTATTTTATTTTATTTTGTTTGTGTTTATTTTCTTTTTTATGCGTATTGACTTCGTGCATATTATTTAAAAAAAAAATATTTTTGTTAACAAAAATAAATAAATAAAATAAAAAAATAATAAAAATTAAAATAATTTTTCTTAAAATTAATTTTCCCTATTTTGTGTGGGCATTTTTCTAAAACTAACTTTAAGGGTTTTTCAAAAATAATTTTAAAATATTGGGTATTTTTTAGAAAAATACTTCAAGAAAATTTGTGTGTATAGTTTCCTTCCGATAAATTTAATTTTAAGACGTAACTTGACTTTTAATTATTTTTATCTCGTGTTTCGTCCTGAGTTTTTAGGTCTTAACTCGATCTATTAATTCGTGGTATTTTCTTCTGATAAATTTAATTTTAAGCCGTAACTTGGGTTTTAATTATTTTTATCTCGCGTGATCTCTACTTTCGATAAATTTCATTTTAAGCTGTAATTTGACTTTTAATTATTTTTATCTCATGTGATCTCTCCTTTCGATAAATTTGATTTTAAGTCGTAACTTGGCTTTTAATTATTTTTATCTCGCGTCTCGTCCCGAATTTTTACGTATTAACTTGACATATTAATTCGTGGTCTCTCTTTTAGATAAAATTAATTTTAATCTGTAATTTGACTTTTAATTATTTTTATCCCGCTCTCATCCCGAAATTGTGAGGTCTTGACTCGACCGATCAATTGCTTTTCCGGTTAAGATAATTTCTTGGATCTTAACTCAATCGTTTTAATTAGTTTATCCCCAACTGAGTTCTTAGATCTTGACTCAATCTTTGACTTGTTTGTGCTCCCTTTAGATCTCGATTCGATCATTAGGATCTGTTCGATCATACCAGCGTCGCCATCATGTTAGCATCTGCATCATGTTTCTTATCTCGCAACCTTGTATTTTACCCTATGAACTACGTTTTGGTTTGATTCCTAGTAAAAGTGTACGTAGGTAGCTCAATAAAAATTCGAGTACGACCAACATCATATATATGCTTGTATGTGGTATAAGATTGATGGCTTGGTCAAATGATTGTTATCTCTAGATCTTTAATACAACTTGCATCACGCATTGTTATGCAAGTCATATCAAAGAGGGGCAACTGTAGACACTCCAATTTGACCGCGTCCAAACTTAGGTGAATCCGATGATGAAAATAGTTAGAATGGTGTCTTAGTATTATCCTCGAAAAATGATTCAAACTTGGTATTTGAACCAAATCATCAAAACCTTCAAACCAATAAAATTATGTTGAATCATCAATAACTTGCTATCCACGTTATTCCCGAATGTGGCGACCGCCATGTTCATTGTGGCGACCGCCAATAAAATCCCTTGGAAACCCTAGCCAAAAGTTGCGACCGCCACCATCAACCTAGCGACCGCCAACTTGCATTGTGACGACCGCCAATAGAACATTGAGGAACCTTTTTAAACATGGTGACCGCCATTTCCCAACCTAGCGACCGCCAACTATAAATAGCCTGACATGTCCCAAAACGTGTCAGCATCTCATTGGTTGAAGAACTCTATAAATACCGTACCCTAACGTACGTTTTCAGGACAGAATTTTAGAGAGAGGTTTAGTGAGAAAAGCTCTGTCAAGTCGCCGAGCAATTTTGAGCCCCGACGCCGAACCCCTGCTGAAATATCGAGAGCCTAACCTCTGACCGATACAGAAATCCCATCTTGAATCATTGCCCAAGGATCAAATTGTCATTCCTCAACTTGAGGATTCCTTAGCAATCTAGGTACTTTGTCTGGATCCCTCATCATTGTAACTCCACTTTCTATCTTTTTGGAGTGACCGGGTTAATTTAATCATTTCAACGTTATTACATTTTTGTATTTCTTATAGTTGCTTTGTTTGAATTCAATCTTTAACTTATTTAGCTTATTTAGCTTACTTACTTTAGTTATTTGTTTACTTGCATTAAGTTATTAATCCATCAACATAATTTGACAATACGACTAAAACAATGTCGTTATTATTATAATACAAGCACTTACATAAAAAATATTGTAATTGTCAATATTGCACCCATTTAATGCTATTTTTTTAAATCTTAATTTAATGTTTCATTTGCTAGTATTTTTTTTTCTTTTAATATTAGTTTAATGCCCATATGTCTTTTTTTTCTTGTAATATAGTTTTGTTTTTCTTTTAATGTTCCATTCTATTTTTTTTATTTCTTTTTAATATTAGCTTAAGTTTCCTTCACTAATATTAATTTCTTCTAACATTTATTATTATTTTTCCTTATAATATTAGTTTAATGTTCTTTTTTTTTGAAGAATTAGTTTAATACTCTTTTAATAGCTTTATTTATTTATTTTTTTCTTTTAGTATTAGTTTAATATTCTTTTCTAACATTTAATTTTTTTTTCTTTTCCTTTATTACTAGTTTTTATAATGTAGCATTTTATTTATTAGCTTTACTTTTCTTACAAATTTTTTTTATAGTACTTATTTTATTCTTTTATTTTGTTAAACTCAAAAATCATAAAAAATCTCTTAAAAGTTGGTCTTCACCTTTAAATGATAGTATAATTTTTTTCTTTTAATAATAATTGAAACTCACTTGTTCATTTCATTTATTTTATTTTTCTTTTGTTTTGTTTTTGTTTTGTTTAAAAAATATAAAATGTAAGTAGTTAGGCTTTTCTCTCATTAGTTTAATAAGCATTTTCTAGCTTCTTAATTTTTAGCATAAATTTTCCTTGTAAACTCTTCCTTTATTTCTTTTAAAATTTTTAAGTTCTTTTTGTCATAAATCCCTCATTTTTCTAAATTCTTTGTTATTAGTAAACTTTCTTTTAATGTAGAATTTTTTCTTTTATACATTTCTTATTCTACATTTAGTATTTCTTCTATTAAAAGTTCATCATGTTAATACTAACTTAGTTTATTAACATAAATGTTTTAGTTATTTTTGAAATTATACTTAGAATAGATTAGTTTATTTTGTAGCAATTCATGTTTAGATAAGTTTGGTATTTTCTAGCATATTTTTATTCTTTTATGCAAATCATAATAGTTAGTTTATCTGGGTGGAATTGCATTTGAATTTGCTCCATGAATCCTTTAATTAGAATTGCATGCCGTAGAACGTAAGATTTTTCTTTTGATACTTGTTTTATTTGACATTCTATATACATATGTTATATATTTTTTATATTTAATTTTGAATGTTCTCTCTTTATCCCAACTTTCTTTATTTGCATGCATTTGAAAAATCTTTTTAAAGAATTAATGATGATTAGTATAAGCCAACTTTATGGTTGGATGAACGTGGTGCCTAACACATTTTCGATTCGTATCTTAACTCCTAAATCCTCTTTCTCTAGTTAACGTTTTCAAGATCAGTAGTTATTTTTTTTTCCTCAAAAATCAAGTGGCGATTCTATTTTCAACAAAAAGGGATTTTGAAAATTTAGTTTCCAATGTGTTAAAATATTTTTTAAATATCTTTTGAATTCTATATTTTTGATCATTTTCTAAACTCCAAAAATCCCGGTGCCATAACTACCTATTCAGACAAAACAAAAGTCTTGTTATTAGCCACCTCTGGCACCTCAAGTTCAACCTACAGAACCACGTTCTCCTGAAATTTTTTTTAACAAATCTCACAACATGAGTCAAAACCCAATAGAAACAAACTATGTAGGCAGTAAAGCAAGATATGCAATCATATAACATAAAGTTGACTCAACCATGTGAGGCTCAAAATGGTTTTACTTTATAAAATTCTAAGTTTCCCATCAGACTCCAATAAGTCTCCAAAACGGTTTTCCTTCCTCAAAATGAAGTATTTCAACAATGCAAATAACGTTTCACAGTTAAAAAAAAGTATTAACCAAAACGTTAATTTTTCACTCAAAACGCATAGCCGAGAAAACAAGCATATACGCACGCACACACGCACGCCATCATCACATCCATGTGATTCTACCAACTTGTGATTTTAAAACATTGGCACCGATGCCGAACAAGCATATAGACTCCGTCACGTTACTACCACCCGGCCACACGAGGCCCGTGAAATAACTGGACGCTCTATACTTTCAACACGATCTGCGTCCTTTCTCGGTTCACTAGCCGGCGGGCAGAAAAACCTATTCTGCGTAGTTTTTTAGTTTTTTACCGAGGAGCAACTCGTACCTAAATTTACTCGATTCGTAGATCTAAACACGGTTCTTTTTTATTATCACATCAAAATTTAAATACACACAAGTGAGTCCAACCCAACAAGGTTCTTATCACCAAACTCACAACACTGCGAGCTCAACCTAAAAAATTTCTCTCACCAAACCCATAACACCGCATAACATGTAATAAACCAAGAAAAGTGCAAAAATATACCTTTTACCCGAATAAACATGGTTTAAAACATACGATATGATATGTAAGTATTTTCAGCCGGTAGAAAAGCGTAAAACTGCACGTAGCACCATTTAAAAATAACATAGTTTAGAATCCTACCTCGTTGAGCCAAAAGCTCGACGCCTAGAAAAATGAACCTCGATGAAACGAGGTTATATCCGGATGAACGCAAAGCCCCGGGCACTAACATCAAGAATCCGCTATCAGATCGCTGAGAACCGAGTCTCGGACCCATTAAAATCTAGAGAGAAGACAGAAAAAATCAAAACTTAGCTTAGATGAAATGATTTTCCAAAATATCTTTAGGCCTCTGATATTCATATACACGGCAAATATCAAGGGTTCAGTCGACTAGATCCCCCTTTCAGTCGATTGGATGATAATCTCATCAAATTGATTGGATCATCCAATTCAGTCGACTGGATTCCCAATCCAGTCACTGGATCATCAAAATATCCAGTCAGTCAACTGGATCATCCAATTCAGTCGACTGAATCCAACACTAAAATTTCTCTAACCGTTTTCAGGATCCAATTCCAAACATATGATCAAAAACCATCAAATTAAACGCAACCAAACGTGTTTGAAGAACTTAAACCAAAATCATGCGTTAACTCCAACACCGTTAACACTTAACTCATTTCAAAAATAAAATAGGTCAGGGTCTCACAGTAAAAATAATGTTTTCAAGAAAAATGTGGCTGAAACATGTGAAAAACGTGTGAGAAAAACTGATACGATCAAAACTTCTTCTAGGAAAAGAATTTAGAAATGGGAGTAAAACTATTGAGAAGGAAACTCTTGGGGTTTCAATTTGAGCAAAAGAATGACTAAAATCGGTATTCGGACGAAAAAAGATAACACTTACGTAAAAATAATAATTTTTGAACCAACTCTAGGCAACTCTGCTCTAGCGGACCCTTATCTGCTCGAGTGGTCTCCTGACAGAGCCAAGGTCCCCCCCTTTTTGGTGATAGACTTCTCGAGTGGTTCGTTAAGCGGTCATGCACCAATTTACTTGTTTTGAAAACCTTTTTACTTGGTTCTACATCCAACCTTCATGTTTGTGAAAAAGAAAGGTCTAGACACTTGGAGTTCATTGAAACAACTCCCAAAACAATAGGAAATATCAAAAATTACATCCAAAAAAACCTCCCGCAAAGATCATAAAATATTCAATTCATCCAAAACATATAAAATTCATAACCTTATGGCTTTACAATCCAAATGTTCATGATATCCAACAACTCAAAATACCAATATAGGTTCCCAATAAATTCACAAGATTTATATAAAGACAAGGCTTCCCAATATAACCAAAACAAATTCAAAATACAATTACATATTTCAACCAATTTGCAGGCGGTGAGTGCTACCTAATAAAGAGAATGTTAACCTTTTTAATTATAAGATTTTAAAAGTAAGAATTTGAGAATTTAGAGATCTTATTATACTAATATCTAAAAATTGTATTTAAATATTTTATATTTGAAATCAAAGTTAATATAAAAAACATTTCAAATTTGAGAATATTTTAAATATTATTTTATGGCATAAAGAATATGAAAATGGAGAGAGAGTGGAGTACTGGGAGGGTTCAGAGGAATGAGTGAGGATAGTCGATTAGTTTTTAGTGTTTTTTAATTTTTTAAAGTTTTATTTAATTAGTGAAAAATTAAGAAAAAGGATAGAAGTAAGATAGGAATTGAGAGAGATGTCACGTAGGAAAGAGAAAGTGAACTTTGAAGAAGAATTTAAAAATTGAGAATTTGAAATATTTTGAGAGACCAACCACTATATATAATGTATATATACTGGCGGAATTAGCCAATAAATAGCTCGCGCATTTATAAGTAAGGATTAGGCAATTAGATTTTTGAAAAAAAAAATCTGAGGTCTTACCTATATAATTTTGATATATAGGTCTAATATTACTATAATAATTAATTTTTTTGGAAACTTACGAGGATAGCTGCCTTATTAGTTGTGATATTCCATCCTACATCGGTGAGAGATAAAAAATATGTCTAGTATATAACTAAACAAGTGAGTTACGTACTACCAGTTACTTGATTTTAAGTATTTTAGGTAACGTTATTAGGTTTTTTTTATTTAAATTATTGAGTTAGTAATTCATTTGAGTCGTTAGAAATGGTATGCTGACCAATTCTTGTCCGATCAAGAGCTCTGTAGTAGTGCAGATAGAGTAGTAAAAGCTCAGTAAATTGGTAGAAGTCTAGAAGTTTTATACTTTATGCACATTAATAAACTTTTATGCATTCTTTAAATGAGTTACTATTCATATCACAACCGAGAGAAGAACCTAGGCCACGAGGCGGGGGCGTTGCGTACTTGAATGAAAGATATTATGTGACCCATGTCATTATGGTAGGAGACAGAAAATATATCTTGTACATAATTAGGTATTACCTGTGCCTAAAGGCACTATTATTATTTTTTTGAGATTATTTGTGTATTTTAATAGTTTTTTAAAAATGCAATACATAGATTATTATTCTAAATATTAAATTTTTTTTTAAAAATTGCAGATCATTAAGCTTCCCTTGCTGTTGGATGAGTTGGAAGCCACAGGAAAATGATCTCTAGAGGTGTTTGGGAGCTGTTTTTCTCATGGGCAGCTTTCAACCATTGAATTATTTGGATTAAAAGCAAGAGAGCCCTTCGATCTCGCATATAGATGTCAAATCAAACCCAGCTAAATTGTAATATATATATAAATTATAAGTGAGCTATTACTAATAATTTGAATTTAAACATTTTAAACAACGTTGTTAGTCTATTTATTTAACTTTGTGGGTTAGTTGTTCACTTAGATTCTTAAACTTGTTAAATCCGTCTATGGTTATTAATGTTTAAATTAACAAATTTAAAGAAGAATTGTGATGATCTCTTACTATTCTGCTTTATTCAGTTAAAAAGTTGGTAGAAGAATTATTTTCAGCACCCATTTTTTAGGGTACTCTTTTTAAATCCGATAAAATCGGATTCCAATGTTTAAAGTAATGTTCTTCATAGAATTCATATGTACAAGAATGTGGAATTAGATCTGAAAAAAGAATGATCTATCACAGAAAAGCAACCACAACATCTTAATGGAAATGTGGATTAATCAGAATGTTTGTTAATCTCTTTAAAACCGATTTATTGTCTTTTAACTTAAAAGTACAAAAATTAATTATCAGTTCACAATTTTTTGCTCTGCATGATGACTTGAAGTTACTTTTTTATGGAACAAATATTTTGTTTATTTGGCTTAAAATCAAAAGAAGGAAAAAAAAATTAAACTAGCTTTAAGAGGTTACCAAACAAAGGATTAGAAAAATGGATATTCACATATTAATTTTATATTATTTATTTTCACATAATAAACTTTTTTTGGTTATTTTGTTTCTCCCTTTTCGATTTCTCTAGTCGTAACTAACTGGAAAAACTAAATTGTTTTACAAAAAATACGAAAAACATAAAAAGATGAGAATAAATGCCAAGTCAAAAGATGCCAATAAAATTTTATTTGTTTATTTATTTTCTCCTTATGTAATTTATAAATTTTTTTGATAAAGCTTCTTTTTTAATCTCTTACTTTTTCTTGTAGAAGCTAACAAAAACCTAAATAAAAATAAGTCAATAAAATTATCCCAAACCAATCCAATATATATCTTCGGTCAACTTCATGTACCGTACAAAACGTCGAGAATATAACATGTGATGGTGACCCAGAATTACATAATCCTTATGAACATAAAAATACGTCACATCGGGCATTGACTAGTAAATGATCAATAGTAGCGGTTGGCACATACGTCCTTGATGATAACGCGGTTCATAAACATTCATAATGTTTATGCTCAATTTATTATTAAGAGCTCATATATTTTATTATATATCAGATTTAATTTTTATATTTCACTTATATAAAATAAAATATTAAATATAGCATTTGATTCTTTTAAAAAGCCAAATAACTTTTTTTATTTTTTACTTAAAAATAATTTATACACATTTCAAATATACTAATTTTTTTGTAAGTAAAATGACTATAATACACTTAGTTAAAAAGCTAACTCTACTCTCAATAATAATAATAAAAAAAGTCATGCTAAAGTATAGAGCTGGGTTATGGATTCTCGTCCACATGAAATGTCACACTTCTAGCATGGACGACTTTTTGTATAGAATTCAAGCTGTAAGATGCCTGAAGCTGTCCTAGAAGATCTTGTTGTTTTAGAAGTTGATTGTCTATCAGCACGTAGCATTGCAATGTCTTCTTGTCTTGGAATCTAGTGTAGTATGTATGCAGTTTCTGGGTGCATCTTGCATCTGATAAACCTTTCATGCTATTCTCATTTCTCTGACTTTATTATAATAATATATGTTTCTTTTTTTAATAAAAAAAATATCTCAAACACAATGACTTAAAAGTAAAAAAAAAAAAACATATTAGATATTTTACCTAAAAGAAATAAAAAAAAAAGTACCCTACAAAAATTATCCCAAAGACTCGTAACTTTTTTCTCCTTTTTTTTTTAATGAAAAAGAAAAATCTTTTAAAATTTATGCTTTTTAAATATCCCAAATAGGAACTATAGAGTATATATATAGATTACACCCTTTTTAATAGGGGCAACTACGTTAATAAGAACGACCTAGCGTGGTGTCATGGCACATGCGACTTTCAATAATTTCTTAAAATACTTATGTTCAAAGTAACATATATTATTTAGAAGAAGTGCATTTTTATGGCACTCCAAATATTTTTTAGTTATATATGTAAACCCTAGCTTAGCATTTAGTATAATATCCAATTTCTGCTACCTTTAAGTTTTAAAATACTCCAATATATGCACTCTATTCTTCACGGAAAATCTTAATCTCACTGCATGTCAAATAAAAAAAATTTGCTATATTTTTCTTTTTAGTTTTATCCCTCTTAGGACGATATTTTCCTTTCTCCTAGAGACAATTGTTTTGATTAT
>JAOTRH010113244.1:0-15213 GCA_034768845.1 Heliamphora exappendiculata
ATATACGCTGATTTGGGGATACAGGATAGTATATCTGAAGTATGTACAGTTGTTTGTTTTCCAGAAATAAATAATTTCAGTTTGATGATTTTGTTTGATATACGCCAGTTTGGGTATAGTGAAAAATATAATCATATGATGTACAAGTATTATTCTTTTGATGATTTTAGATTACATTGGTTATTCATGTCTCACCTAAATTCTTTTAGTCACTACCTTCGCTATAATGCGAAGGAAAAACTGTGTAATATCAGGATGTGACAATATTCTTTATCGAATTTGTGTTTTTGGAAAGTGGTGTGACAGAAAAATTTCAGAACTTTTGGGAGCAAATGTCACATCTTAAAAGATCGTGAACTGTTGGGTAAATTTGACTCCAGAAGTGATGATGGGATATTTTTTGGGTATTTCATTAATAGTAGAGCATATAGAGTGTATAATTTGCGTACATCTACTATTATGGAATCTAATAATGTAGTCATTGATAATACAAAAATTCTAAAGAGGCATTGATACCAGAAGTAGATCAGACTGACACTCAAATACTTGAGGATCCAGTTCAGCTCATCTTCCCTAAACAAATTATGGATGCAAGTTCTGACATTGTGATAGCACCAGAGGAGCAAGCAACATTGGAACCCTCCTCACAAGTTAAGCTAAATCATCCATTGGACCAAGTGATTGGGAGGTAACAAAACCCATGATGACACATCGACAAATGCAAAATTAAATAAATCAGGTAAGTCATTTGTGTTACGTGTTTTTGATTGAGCCAAAAAATGTGAAATAGGTTCTAACTGACATTTGTTGGGTGAATGCTATGCATGAGGAACTCGAACAATTTGTTATGAATGGTATTTGAGAGTTAGTGCTTAGACCTGAGAATGTCAATGTCATTGGCACTAAGTGGATTTTCAAGAACAAATCTGATGAACAGGGTACTCTTGTGAGAAATAAGGCTAGGTTAGTGGTACAAAGGTACACACAAGTAGAAGAAATAGATTTTGACAAGACTTTTGCACCTGTGGTTAGACTAGAGTCTATTTGTATTCTGCTTGTTGTGACTTGTTTTTTAAATTTTAAATTGTACCAAATTGATGTGAAAAGTGTATTCTTGAATGGCCAGTTGAAAGAAATGGCCTATGGTGAACAGCCTAAAAGTTTTGAGAATCCACACTATCCTGATCACGTATACAAGCTCAAAAGAGCTTTGTATGGTTTGAAACAAGCCCCCTGAGTATGGTATGAGTGTCTAACCACCTTCCTGGTTGATCGTGATTTTATTAGAGGAAGTGTAGATAAGACACTATTCATGAAAAAGAACAAGAAAGATATTTTGATTGCATAAATATATGTTGATGATATTGTGTATGGTTCTACTTGTGAATCTCTTGTCCTTTCATTTTATGAATATATGCATAAAAAATTTGAAATGATTATGGTAGGTGAACTAAATTACTTCCTAAGTTTACATATTAAACAGTATGACGATGAAATTTTCATCTCACAGTCAAATATGCTAAAGGCCTAGTTAAGAGGTTTCAGTTGAAATCTACTAAACCTATTCGAACCCCTGTGAGTACATCGGTAAAACTATCAAAAGATGAAAAAGGTCAAAGTGTTGATCAAACCATGTTCAGAAGTATGATTGGGAGTTAGTTGTATCTTACAACCAGTAGACTTGACATTGCCTTTAGTGTTGGTATTTGTGCACGATAACAGTCAAACCTTAATGAATCACACTTATCTGCTGTTAAAAGAATCATTCGATATGTGAATTTCACTGTTAAGTTTGGCATTTGGTTCTCCAAAGATACTAATTCTAACATTGTAGGTTTTTTTTATGTTGATTGGGTTGGATGTGCAGATTATAGAAAAAGCACAACAGGAGGTTGCTTCTATATCGGTAACAATTTGGTGTCTTGGCATAGTAAGAAACAAAATGCTAAATCCTTATCCACTGCTGAGGCAGAGTATCTTGCTGCTGGTAGTTGTTGTACTTAATTGCTTTGGATGAGATAAATATTGTCAGATTATGGTCTTGACTATGAGTCTATCATTATCTACTATGATAGCATTAGTGTTATAAACATTCCAAAGAATCCTGTCCAACACTCTAGGATTAAGTACATAAATATTAGACAGCATTTTCTTCGTCAGTTAGTTGAAGATAACATTATCACTCTTGAGTACATTGACACCGAAAGGCAACTGGCTAATTTGTTGACAAAACCTCTTGAAGCACTTTGGTTTGCATTTCTTTGGAAATCTCTTGGAATTGGCATTTTGAATTAAAAAAAGGGTGTTTACTTTTTCAGTTTTGTTTTTGTTTTTTTTTGTTGTTCAATGTTCATGTACTCTACAACTGTGCTTTTAATTCGTCTTGTGGACTAATCCTATGTAAAACACCTCAAAATATTGTCTAAAAGAGTGCTGCCAGGAAAACATATTAGAATAAGCTTACTATGAATCATCAAGACAAGTTTTCATGTAATGTTTACTGTATGTGTGGTTAAATATACATGTAACATAGACTTGATCTGATTTGAGAAATACTATTTGATTGACCGATACAGTAGAATTTCATTGTAGATGTTGACGTCTATAACCATTCCCATTTGATTATCTATCCACTGCTCTGCCCTCGTTCAGAGTTGTTTATGCTATTTAATACTTACTGAAATGGCTACCTATACGAACCTTGTTTTCTCGTTCGTTATAGTGTGAAATCCGTTGTTTATACTATACTTTTTGGCTTGCTTGTGAAAATAGCTACCTATATGAATCAAGCTTTCTCGTTCATTTTAGTGTGTTAGCCGCCATTTATGCAATTGAACTTTCATGCTAATGGAAATGACTACCTATGCGAACCTTGACCTTTCATTCGTATTAGTGTGACAGCCGCCAAATAAAACGTAAATGTTTTTTATACAGTTCTTTTTGAGGAGGAGTTTTCGTATATCTTCAGCAGACATACGTTGGGACCTTACTTGGTTTAACTTCAAACTGTGTTGTTTCTTGACTGACTTCAAGTGTGTCTAACGTCTATTGATCACACATATATTGAACATTGCTTCTGTGAATAAGTCCCTTAAAGGTTTGTATGCAAGACCTCTGCCAGTTCTCTTAACTCTATTTTCTCGTATTTCACAACTGGGTTATGATTATCTTTATGAGTTTTTGAGTACAATTTAGAATTTTAATTTCTAGTTTTACTATTTAGATCTTTTGTTGTTTTTTTTTGGTCAGAATGCCAATTCAACATTTTACTCTTTTCAAATTTGTTGTTCTACTTCACTTGGTTTAGCTCGGCCAGTGATCCGCTCGAGCAGACGTCTGAGAGCTCGAACGGCCAAATGCTCCTTTTGTCTCAGTATGTTAATCGCTCGAGCGGCCCTCTGAGAGCTCGAGCGGTCAAAAGTGCCTTTAGCCTCTGCCTGTACATCGCTCGAGCGGCCCACTGTGCACTCGAGCGGACTATCGTGATCTAGTTTCTTATAAACAGGACATCGCGACTTTTGGGGTCCACTTCTTCAAAATCGTCTTTCACCTCTCTTGGCGCCTCTTACTTGTGTCTTGCTTTGTGACGTGTTTGACTCTCTCAACCTTCGAGTTCAACACTTTAACACCTTGGTAAGCCCCAATCTCTTGTGTGTATTATATTCGGCTTTTAAGGGTTTTTATCTAGGGTTCGATCATGTAGTTGTTGATGCGGTTTATCATGGTATCATCATCTGAGTGAGTGTTTTCGCACATAGAAGGGTTTGATTTCATCATTCCACACCCTAAATCAAACCAATATTTGTGGAGGTTTTTGTTTGACGTTGTGTTTTGTCTCTATGGGTGTGGAATGCGTCTTGGAGGTGCGATTCTCCTCGCAGTTTGAGTTCGCCATCTTCATCTCATGTGGTTTGATTTTTTTGCCATTGGATTGCATTCTTATGGTTCTCATAACTGTATATGTTGAAAAACTAGGGTTTGCGTTCTTATTGCTTCGGTGTTGATTATGCCTTTGCAAATCTGATGGGTTCTATCTCATAAGTGTGTTTTGAGGTTCAATTCAAATTTTGGAATTGGAACCCATCTATTCAATTGCTTCCCATTTTGTTTTTTTGACCTTTACTATGTATTGTATCTTGTCCTTTGCCTAAGTCTGTTGAATATTGCAATTGAATCTTAAGGGCGGGCTTAAATGTCAACTAGGCATATTTGGATGGTATTCTCAATCATTTTTTTAAAAAAAATTCTCTCTTATGTCTCACATTGGACTAAATGTTGAACATTGCTCTTGCTATTACTTGATTGGCTCTATACTGTGTGTTGAATGTTCACAAGAGGAATCTGTCACTTGAGTTGAATAGATGAGGTTTGTGTATTGCACCTAAGTGTTTTTCACAGTTCTGTTCTGTTCCCATTGCTTTGGGTTTAGAAAGTGAGACGAGTTGCTTAAACACAATCATCAATAAACTATGAAACAGACTCACTTCTTAGGACCTGACTTTAAGATGAGGGACCAATCTACTAGTAGTGACAACTACACTTCCTAGGATCTGACTTTAAGATGAGGGAACAATCTACTGTGTGTGTGTGTGTCTTAAGAAGGTCAAGTGATCTGAATGTGAAGATCAAGTCTATTTGTTTATGTTGCCAGAGTTGCAGCCGTTTGCTGAAATGTTGTGGTTGAATTTATGAGATTGAGCACAATGATAAACTCATTACTGTGTTTTCTGTTCCAAACTATTATGAGTTCTTTATTAGTATTATTTTTATTTAGCTTACTCTTTCTGTATTAACTTTTGTAATTCAATGGCAATAAAACTTACACAAAAGTCGAACTTGATAAGTGCGAGTTGACTGATTCAATTTTGTTTTTGAAGAATATGTGATTTTGACCTCTCTCCAATTTACTTTAGATTGTGATTTTTCTATCCTTAGAAAGTATAAATGATTTAATAGCTTCAGTCATATAAACAACTTATGTGTATTACATTTTGAAGATTTCATAGTGAGTGATACTTTGGATGAAAGTTGCCATTTGGTTTTATTGATTTTCTTTTTAATTTGAGATCTGATGAATTGTTTTGCCCTGTTTTTTTTTTTTCTTTGGCAATATAAATGTGACATCACCAAGTGAGATACTGTCTTTTTGAATGGGGAATATTACGGAAGAAGAAAATAACGGGCAAATTAACGGCGCACGGCACCTGCACATACAATGGAGGAGCATAAATTGTGGGTTATTGTAAAAAAAATTAATTTTTATTAGAGCAATGACTTGTATAATGATATGTGGAGCGAGCTTACATTTTAGAATTTGAATATTTTGTAAATGCTCAATGATTAATTCAATACAATTACTTTTTTTAATATTAGCTATTCAATCTTTGTTTGAATTTATGATGGTTTGAACTCGATTTATATACTACGTGAACAAAACTGTGATTGAAAGTAATTATATGACAGTTTTGAATTTTTTCATATCAATTTTGATAACCATGAACCGTGATTGATAGAATTTTTTATCTCAGTTTTAATTTTTCATCTCAATTTTTTCTCAATATTCAATCATGGTATTTGACCGTGATTAAAAGTGTTTTTAATCTCAATTTTTTACTCTGATTAAAAGTATATTCAATCACGATTTTTTGACCGTGATTAAAAATATTTTTCATCTCGGTTTGTTATCACGATTAAAAGTATATTCACTCACAATTTTTTACCATGATTAAAAGTTTCGACTTTTAATCTCGCTCGGAAAAATCTCAATTTTCTAATCTAGATGGAACCCATAAGATCTGGATTATAAATCAAGATCTATTACCTAGGGTCCTTTCAGAGAGAGATAATAAATAAATACTTGAGAGGCAAATTATATGAAGAAATCAAAAACATAGAATGGAAAGAGAGCGATGGTTGAGTGAATGAAAAGATTAGCCGAAGTTGAAGTATATGGCAGTATGAACACGTATGGAGTAGAATAATCTCAATCATACAAATGATTATTGTGTCCCCTTAGGAGCATGATCGTCCCTCTTATTTATAACTCTCTGATGGAGGTATTAGGATTAGAATGAGACTTCTAAAGGATATAATCAATTCATGAAAGATAATCTTAGGGGATTAAGAGATCCAATTCGAATACTTCGAGTGTTATCCAAATGATCAGAATTAGTACTTTACTCCAACTTGACTAGCTTAGCCAATGAGTACCCAATACATAGTTGACCCATTCGGATCGAGTGTTCGACCCACTCGGGTCGAGTGACTTAGGAGTTACTCGAGTGACTCGAGTGAGTGGGTCCCATAGTGTGACAGAATCATTTTCTTAGCCACGAAACCATATGTCTCTCAATATTTCGTGCATAATTGTACTGCCATTGTCTTTATTTATCTCTGAAAAATTCTTTCGATTCTCATAGCAATCTATGATTGTATAGTCTTTGCTATATTTTGGCTATTTAGTTAGAGTTGAACTATATAGTCTATGCTATATTATCATAATTAGGTAGTCAGAGCTATACTCACAGTTTGTGATGTCTTCATGATCTGTCCCACGACCATATAATCATGTACTCAAAGTCTGTGATGTCATTATAGTCTGTGCTATGGAATGTCTTCATTCGCAGTCAGGGCTACGCTTTATAGTCTGTGTTATAGAATATCTTGTGCCTCTGCATGATGAGCAACAATATTAGTTGGTTGAGCTACTAGGGGTTTTAATAGCTCAGATTCCCAGTAGGTTGAGTAGGTCAAGTATGGGTCTTCCTGTAACTTGAGTAACTTGGAGTTGTATGTCCGATTTACTGATGGGGTAAATTCGACTCACTCAAGCAACTCGGGTCATTCTAGTCACTCGAGTGGGCGAGGTCTTTTGGGCTTCTCAACTTGTTTCTCCTTAACCCTCTTCATAGTTCATATTCAAGTCACTGGTAGAATGAGTAGCTCGGGTCATCACCTTACCTTGGGTTAGAGTAGTCAACACATGTTGAGTGGAAATATTATAGCCGAGCTACTTGAGGGGAGAGTAGCTCGGGTCACGAGTGACTCACGTTGTTGAGTGGAAGTATTATAGGCGAGCTACTAAAAGGGCGAGTAGCTCGGGTCATGAGTGAACAACTCGCTCGGGTCATGAGTGACTCGAGTTGTTGAGTGAAAGTATTGTACCCGAGCTACTCGAGGGGCAGGTAGCTCAGGTCATGAGTGACTCGAGTTGTTGAATGAAAGTATTGTACTCGAGATACTAGAAGGGTGAGTAGCTCAGGTCCTGAGTGATTCGAATCTTTGCCAAACACCTTTTTGTAGTTCCATATTTCGATTTTCTTGCATGCATGCTTGGTTAGTCCGAGACATCCGAGTTCTTTGAGGTATGAGTAGCTCGAGTCATCATCAGAGTACCTCGGGTCAAAGTAGGCGATACTTGTTTGAGCGATTTAGCTACTTTATTCTCTTCAAATGACATAGAAGTTTTACATGATTGGTATTCTCTCACTTCCTCTACCGTGCACAGAGTTGAGTCACTCACTCGAGTTGCTTGGGTTATTGATCTATTCAGATTTACTGATATTTCGATAGCCCATTTTATTTCGGTCATCTACATATTACAATTAATGTAGTAGTGCGACTATTTAGTTAGACACATATGGTAATAACAACCAAACTTTAGTATCCATGTTTCAAACAACAAATTACTACTGAGAGATACTGAATATAAATTTGCGTCTACCTCACCGATTAATGTTTCCTTTACAACATTGAAAAACTCTAAAGGCATCTTTTCTTTCTTTTTCTCCTTCATATGCTTCTTTAATTCTTGGAATTGGTTCTTGTAGTGATGAGTTTGGTGGCAGTAGGACCACTTTACATTCTTCTTTCCACGTAACTTGGACTGAGAGTTTTCTGTACTAGAATCTTTTCCCTTTGTTTTTACTTCTTGAGAAGCTTGATTCAGACTTGGTCACAACTAATCCTTTTGCACCCATTTCACCATCATTCTTCATCTTTTCATGTAACAGGAAAGAACCAGCCATCTCTTCCAATTTTAACGTCTACTTACCTTACATTAATATCATCACAAGATGATGAAAGAATGTAGGAATAGAAGATGACAAGAGTATACCTTTATCATTTTCATCCATTTTAACCTCAAAACTGGTTAACTATTTAGTGAGCATATTGAAAGTATTCAAATGTTCAAACAAATTGGTATTTTCTTTCATCTGTAGCCCACACAATTGTTTCTTTACGTACAATTTATTTATCAATTCTTTCTTCATGTGAAGACCCACTAGCTTCTTCCAAATATATTCAGCCATCTCTAAGTCGATCACTTTGTGAATGACCATATCCCTAGATGTTTTGGCCAAATCACACTGCCAACCCTAATATCACTAGCATCAAGTTCCTTTTAATAATCCGAATGGAGAGTAGCCGAGCCAACCTTATGACCTTCTACTTCCACCATCCGAACGACTCAAGACCTCTATTTAGACGAAACATGCTAGTGGGAAAAAACCTGGGTAAATTCAACAAGTCTCCCCTATTCATAAAATGACTCGTGACTATTTTTTTTATGAAAAGATTTGGAGATTTAAATGCATTGTAACTTTGACATAAAGTTGAATGAGATACATCAAATGTAAGGTAATTCTTCAAAAAAAAGAAACAAAGAAAAGAAAAAACATCTAGGTAAGAGGAGAAAACCCAACACTAGGAAAAAATCAAATTTTTGAATAATCATAAACTTCCATGCAGGGAGTCATTATTAAAATATGTTAAAAAAACTTTAAAAATAAAAAATAAGAATCGATCACCATGACTAATTCAATGCCGTCCTTCTGTTGGCAGCAAAAATGGTGTTTGAGTCTCTAATCCACTCTCACGAAAAGACTTAATGAAGGTCAATTATGGTCGCCTACCCTCAATTTTAATGTTAATGACGTCGATCTATTTTTCTTAATTTAATAAATATTTAAGTTTGAAAGTGCTACCTTAAAACATCATAGTGGTAAAGAAAAGATGATGAAAAAAAAAAGTATACAAAATAAAATAAAACACAAATTATACACAAAATAGGAAAATAAACTGGCTTGAATACACCATTTAACTAATTCCCATGCAGCTAATTCCATTTATGAAAAGTCGACTTAAGACAATAGTCATTTAACTAATTCCCAGCTAATTCCATTTATTATATGGATAACATACATTTTTCAGTCTCCGTTCCAATTAAATTTCTTATTTTTTTGCTTATTTTTATTTTTTCTCAACTTTTTTTTGACCATATTTGTATAATTTTTCAAATTCCAGAGGATTCAGGAAAAAAAAATTTGATCAAAGAAATGAAAAGAATTCATTAAACACGAAAAGAAATAATATAAAATTTGATCTATTAACTTATTTTATTTTTTAAAAAACTTTTTGTAATATTGTTTTTCCACTTTTTTTGCATTTCTGGACTGTTTTAATTGGAATTGTTGAAAAATATTAAAATGTAACCAAATGATAGGTTTCTTTTATTAAAAGAAAAAAAATAAATTAAAATAAATAAATAAACCATTATTCAAAAAGGGTCCGACTCCATGGACACACCACGAGCTTATCTAAGAAAATCATTTGACAACTCTATGGACACACCATGAGCTTATTTAAGAGATTCCTTTAACAACACGTTAGCTGCCGTGGGCTTCGTTTGTCAACAGAATTAAAATTACCTTTTAATCTTTTTGGCTAAAATGTTAAAAAGTTAATAATTAGATTTTTTTCTGTATATAATGGTTTAAAGTTACTTTTTCATTAAGTGATTTTTTATTTAATTTTTTAAAATAAAAAACTAAAATTTAATTTGAATTATCGAACCGGAGCTATGTCATCCGGCTATGGGTTAAATTTTGAGAATTTTAGGTATTTTTTCTTTTTATTTATTTTTGATTATGTTTTTTTTAATTTTTTCAAAGAATCTCAATAAGATAAATCAAATAAGTAAAAAATTCTAATCAAAAAATGAAAATGGTTAACTAAAATCCCAACATTTTAATTCCCATATAATTATAAAACTCTACACGTAATAGACTTTTTATAAATTCATAATTTCAGCTCAACCTAAATATATATAAATAAAGCTCTACATCTTAGTTTGAATTCTGCAAACCACCCAAAAGATAACTGATGTTGATGTCGATTCTGCCGTTGCTGTCAATTTGTTACACTCGAACTAGTATGGCTTGCACATTTACACCGAGATGCCCGACACATAATCGTCGAGGTGCCCACTGTCACTCCACCTATTTCCTGAGGTGTTGGGTGTCTCGATTTAGAGGTGTAGGTTATGTTGGTATGAGTGTGTCGGATTGACAACAACAGAAGAATCGATATCGACACCAGTTATTTTTAAGGTAGTTTGTAAAATTCAAGCCAATGTAGAAATTATTGTGTGTGTGTGTGTGTCTTGTATTCTGTTGACCCTTAAAATTAATATTTCATAATTATATAGTGGCTAAGATTTTAAAATTTTATAATTATATGATGGTTAGAGTTTTAGAATTTTTTTCTATAAGTATGAGCCTTCTTATTCTAATAAATTCGTAGAGGGTTGAATAAAGAGGGTATAGATATAGGAAGAGATAAAAAAATACAGAGAGTACAAGAGTAACTCTTGAATGAAAAAATATGATTTGATTTAGGGTTTGAGTTGTGGGTGTCAAGTTTTAGAGTATTTTTGATCTCGTGATTTTATACTCTATGGTTATAATTGATTAATTATCTCTCGCACCTTTGGACGTTAGCAAGTTATGCCAAATCACGTAAATTCTTGCATGATTTTTTGTGTGTGTGCTTAATTTTTGCTTCCATTTGCCTTCGAAGATTGGTATTTAAATATTAAAAATATGTATCACAATATACTCCATTCAAATATGTCACATTCCCATGACCTAATTCTTTTTTTGATTGAGGATGTGGATAGTAACTATTTGTGGACACAATGTAGTCCATTATCGTGCACAAATTATATAATCTCGAGACATTTACTTTTTTTGGAAGCCTTTACTTTTTTATTTACCTTGCTATAAAACTTTTTAAAAAACTATTTTTGGCTTTAATACTGTTAATTGAAGTAGATTATCAACCCAATAACATAAATAAAGATACTAATAATATGGTCTAAATTTTTAATTCCAATTATTTGGTAATAATCCATGCATATTTTTATGCTTCAAACTAGTTTTTTTTTGTCTCCCACTTACATAGAATGAGTATCACATACACAAAACAAATATATTCTTCATAGAGGAGTATTCAGGAGTGTTTGGCAAAATTACTAATAATAGTTTTTAGTTTTTTGTTACTAGTTTTAGTTACAAACTATAATCTTTTTTAAACATTTACAACTTTTGCTACTATAAAGACTAGATCTCTTTGTTATTTTGAGGATTTTTTTAGTTTTATTTTTACTTTTAACGTGTTTTAAGGCCTTTTGGGGTATATGGAAAAGCGTTTTATTGTATGAAGAAATTAAAATTTTAATCCTGTAATGATGAATGACGAGAATCATAGGTTTAGTAGTACATGAGAACATCGTTGTGAGGTGTTTGATTTATGTTTCAGTTCAGTTTTGACATCTTTTGTTTAGATCTTCACCAAGTGTTGACCGCTCGAACGGTGGGGAGCCCGCTCGAGCGGACAAGTGGCCGAGAGTCCGGGTAAGTGGGGGTCGCTTGAGCGGTGGGGGGTCCGTTCGAGCGAACTGTTGGTGAAACAGACTTTAAGTTTCGCGTTTTAGAACTTTTTTTTCATTTCTATCTTTCCCCCTCTCTCTAAAACCTGAAAAGAAACCCTAGAACTCTCTTTGGTGGTTTCTTAAGCCCTCTTCCCCTCTCTTTGGTTGATTCCTCTTGCTCCTTTCTCGAGTATACACCGTTGAGAGTTGTAACTTTGCATCGGGAGCTTTCATTTCGCCATTCGATGAGTGATTTTTGTCCTTAGAGGTGCTAGAGCCTTGATTCTTGTGGATTTAGCATCCAAGAAGTAGGATCTAAGACTAGCATTAATCGTTGTACATGTATGAGTTGTATTTTCGTTGGATTTACTTAAAAGCATGAAAACTTATGTTTTGAAACCTTACATTTGGATTTGAAGTTAAACAACGTTGGACTTTGAGTTTTTTGTATAATTTGTGGTAGATCTATCTTACTACTATCGTTGGAAGATATTGAGAATGTGATTTTGGAAAGATAGGGTTGAACTTGAGTTGAAATCATGAAAATTGGAGCTTTTGGGTTGTTGAATTCAAATAATAAAATTAATTGAGTCTTTAGACAAATTGGGGTTATTCCAACCTACTTGTATACAAATTTTCATAAATTTATGTGATGCATGAGAATACATGAGTGTTGGGTTTAGAATTTTGAATAAATTCTATAAATTAAAGAATATCATTGATGTGAGATGTTGAATTGGGGTTTGTTTTCAACCTTTTATTTAAATGTATGAATCATGAGAACATTGAAAATAATTGAATGGTTTTGAACCCCATGTGCGTGTTGGGTGTTAACGAGAAGAACTGGGCTTAACAGTTGGACTTGGGTTGTAACATGAATGATTCTGGTCGTGTTGGGTTTGACGAGAAGAACCATATTTGGGTTGGACTCGTGTGCGAAATTTTAGAAATAATGAAATGAAAGAACCGATTTAAATCCTTGGATCATTTAAGTATGGCATAGTCCAGCTCCTCGGTGAAAAATCAAAAAACTGCACAGGTTATGCGAGTTGCGACGGATTATAGAACGCATATGTCACTTGGCCGATCCTTTGTGACCCGGTCGGTAGTGGCCATGCATGGCTCTATAAGCCCGAGACAGGTTATAGAACTCATCTGTCACTTGGCGGGTCCTTTGCGACCTAGTCAGTAGTAGTTATGCATGGGTCTATAAACCCGTCCGACATCGGTTCTTAAACACTTAAACCATGATTTGGTTTGGATTTGAAAATGGTTGAAAGATGCACGTGTGTGTACGTGTATGCGTGGGTGTGTGCGTGTGTATGGTTAATCGAGAACTTGAAATGGTTGTTATGATAAGGAAATAAAGGACTAAACGGAGTTGGTTTGATAAAATGAAAAACCGATTATGTGAATGGTGCTTGATTTAGGAACAAACTTGGTACTTATTTGAGAAAATTACGTGTTGCATTTCACATAACCCTCATCGCATGTCATGCATTTGTTCATATTTAGTTTATTTTCTATAAGCCTCGGTTCATGTTATTTAAACACATTTCAGATGATAAAGAGGAGCATGTAATCATATGAGAAGAACGATCATTGTGACCTCTTGGGTTATTTTGATTACAGTAATTGTAATCCTTAAGTCCTTAGAAGGATGCATTTGATCAAGTGGCAATTTATTTTGTAAGGCTCTAAGGCCGTATAATTCATGTATTGTATGCATGTGAGATCATCGGGTTTGTATTTCAGGTTAATTTCTCGTTTATCATATGGGGTACCATGGCATAAAATGTTGATTTTTATGTTTTTGAGAAGTTAATGACTATTTTAAAATAATTGCTTGTTTTATCTTCGAAGATTTGGAATATGAAAAATATGTTCAAAGTAGAAGAAATATTGGTATTTTTCCAACATTTAAACAAATTGTCAGGATTTTAGGCAGTTGGCCCTTGGGTACCTCCCTGCTTGAGCGGTGAGGAGCCCGCTCGAGTGGACTCCGCTGTGTGGCATATTTTTAAAAATTTATTTGTTATCTTTTAGGCATCTTTATGACCTAAATAGCTATATTTTTTGGGGCTTGTTTACAGTTTAAAATGGACTATCTTTTACTTCGGTTTTGATGGGGGAAATGAGGTATTTTGGTTGATTTTTCAACAAAATTTAGTTTCGGTGAATCTGTTGATGAGATTTTATGCGAGAATCGTAAACTTGGGTTTCTTCACCATATAAATATCGCGGGGTTTTACTGTTACGAAATTGGGACGTTGCAGCTACAAATTATAATTTTTTTTCTTATTTCAACAACAATTTACAATTTTTATTTAACACTCATAATCTTTATTACAAATTATAATTTATAAAATACTAATTTAAACAATACCAAACACCCTGTTAATCTATTTGCAATCCTCTCATTTCAAATTTAAATACCCTCACAATTGTAGAATAATGTTAATATAATTTTGGACCCTTTTTAATATGAATATTCCATTGTACGGGTTTTTTCACGTGAAAAATAAAGCGCCAACCAACCTTTTTTGTTTATCTGTTGTCCTCATTGGTGGTTTATCCGATGTTTTATTTGACGTTTATAGAATGTTTACTTTCGATTATATTGTGGAAACTCACATAATTTTGTAGATTCATTTATACTATTCTTAAAAGGCAATTCAAAATTTTAGTTTTTTTAAAGCCAATTAAACATTTTTTTTAAATATTCCTTTATAATAATTTGAATTTAAATTTTTTAAAATTTATAAAAGTAATTCTATAACTACCCACTCTTTTCTCTTTTTATTATTTTTTTTTAATTTTGAAAATTTATTACTTAAATTACCATAATTTATAATTAACTCATATTATTTTTATAATATATAATTTTTTATACTTTAAACTAATTCAAGTCGTGCACGCATCGCATTGCATGTGCCACTACTAGAAAAATGATTTTTTGTCTTTAGATTTTTTGCGTCGGCTGATTTGCCGATGCAAAAAGTATCTTTTGGCTCAAACTTTGTTGCATCAGCTAATTTTTCGATGCAAAAAGTATTTTTTTGAGACGATAATTGTAGCCGACGCAAATAACTAAATAGCCGACGCAAAAAGTTTATTTTTTTTTTTAGACGGCAAACATGGCCGACTCAAAAAAGGAAAACTGATTATTTACGACAGCAAATTGGTAGTCGCAACAACTTTGGTCGCAAAAAAACCTTTTTTTGCGTCGGCATGTTCCTGGTCGCAAAAACTCATAAACCAAACTAAACATTTGAAAACTAAAACGATATAGTTTTACTTAGGTGGGAACTAAACAAACCCTAGGCTCTCTTTGCGCTCTCCCTTCAAGCTGCGCCACCGCCGCACTTCTAACCACCGTCGCGCCACCGTTGCTTCTCCTTTCCATCGTGTCTCTCCTTGCCGCCGTCGCGTCTTCTTGCCGGGAGGCTGTGAAGATCTCACCAGTATTTTGAAGTATGTACATCCGACTACTGTTGATA
>JAOTRH010113255.1:0-15213 GCA_034768845.1 Heliamphora exappendiculata
TGGTGTCTGGTTCCTTATCTCTATCCCTCTTCTTTTAATATTTGCATTGATATCATATTTGCATATCTAGTTTTATTACAGTATTAAAAGGTTTTTTGAAAAAGTTTTTTAAATCTCTATTGCTAGTAAAGAAACCCAATTCACCCCCTCTTGGGTTGCCTAGTTCTAACATAGAATTATAAAGAAAAATAGAGACTAACAACAAGTACAAACCGAATCAGTAGTCCAACAAACCAATCTAGATTCAGTCCAAGCCCAAAAACCAATATACTCTAAGCCCAACAACCCAATCTAGAACAGGTCCAAGCTTAAAAACCCAATCCAATCCTAATCCAGGTGAAAGAACATGTTCCTCCAAAGAAGATTGTTAAAGCAGCAAAAAAATAAAAAAAACTTAACTTTCCAAAGAATTTTCCTGTCACATTACTACTAACTGAAGAAGATAAACAAAAGATGAACCTTATTTTTGCAAAGGAATGAGGATTTGAGTATGTAAAAAATAATTATACTAAGCTATATGTAAAACATAAATTTGATACTAAATTATACTGCTATGTGAAATTACAGCGCCCAAGTGTGGGATTCTGATGAAGATTACGGAGGAATAATCCTTGATGAATGTGTGAAAGTAATGAAGGAAGAAGATTACTCAAACAATGTAAGTTTCTAAACTTTCTAACAAATGAATTTACCTGTTAATTGTTAGCTTATCCATTGTGCTTATATGTTAAAACAGATAAATTATTTGTCCCAACATAAGCAATTCGCATATATTTAACAGATAAATTTATCTATCACATTATACAAAGGCACAAGTAAATAACAAATAAATTTATTTGTCACGTTATACAAAAGCACATATAACTAATAGATAAATTTATGTGTTAGGTTATACAAAAGCACAAAACATTAGTAGACAAATTTATCTGTGTCGTTAACAGTATGTAAAAAATCCATAGATAAATTTATCTATACTGTTGAAAGCAAACTGAAAAGACACAAATAAATTTATCTGTTAGGTTATATAAAAGCACAAGTTACTAACAGATAAATTTATCTGTTAAAGCAAGCACAAATTATGAAGACAAAGGAACTCATTGACAAATAAATTTATCTATTAGGTTATACAAAAGTACAAGGTATTAACAGATAAATTTATCTGTATCGTTAACAACATGTAAAAAGTTCATAGATAAATTTATCCGTATTATTGAAAGTAAGTTAAAAAAGTACAAATAAATTTATCTATTAAGTTATACAAAAGCACAAGCCACTAACAGATAAATTTATCTATTAAAGCAAGCACAAATTATGAAGACAAAGGAACTCATTGACAAATAAATTTATCTGTTAGGTTATACAAAAGTATAAGGCATTGACAGATAAATTTATATCTATCATTAACAATATGTAAAAAGTTCACAGATAAATTTATCTGTTAAGTTATACAAAAACACAAGCCATTAATAGATAAATTTATCTGTTAAAGCAAGCACAAGTTATGATGACAAAAAAACTTGTTGACAAATAAATTTATCTATTAGGTTACACAAAAACACATATAATTAACAGATAAATTTATCTATTAAGATTTTCACTCATTTGAAATTTCTCTCCTATTACACATTTGTTTCATAATTTGAATCTTTATTTTATCAACCAATTTTTTAATTAGCAAGTGACGAGTATCACTAATCCAATTATTAAAAGATTCTAAAGCATTCGAACATATCTCGCCATAACGATTACTTTTAAAAAATGCATTGCTCTAATTCTCAAATGGCAAATTACAAATAAAGTCATGAGCTTTACTACCACTCTCTTCAAAAAAAAAAATAGCTTCTCTTGAAAATCTTGAACTAAAGGAGCATATGCACAATCTGAAAATAAATACACCGTACGTTCTCAAAATGAATTAGGTATGCAAATTTCCTGAATATCTATCCCTCAAATTCACTTTCAAATGTTGCAAACAGTATGCATGATATCCATTACTAAACAACCTTAGAACATATTGAACTAGTGCAGCATGCCAACCACTTATAAACGTAATTGAACAACCACATAAAATTCTAGACAATATACTTAAATACCAAATCCAGTTATTTTCATTCTCAGCATGAACTACAGCAAATGCCGAAGGAAACAAATCTATAACAACAACAAAAAGCATATATAAGTATTAAACAAAACATTTTTAAGAGAAATTTATCTCTACTATCAATAACATTTTTAAAAATTACAGATAAATATATCTATATGTTTGAAAGCACGTATAAAACACATAAATAAATTTATCTGTGTTATTTAAATTACGTAAAATGGCCATAGATAAATTTATCTGTCTTATTTTAAAAACACGTAAAGTTTCATGCATGAACAAATAAATTTATCTATGTACTATAACAATCGCAACATCTTTAACAAATAAATTTATCTTTGTTTGTTATTAAACACAGATAAATGTATCTGTACACTATAACAAGCACAACAATGTGAACGGATAAATTTATCTGTCCACTATAAAATAACAACAGATAAATGTATCTGTCTTATTTTAAAAACATATAAAGCTTCATCGATGAACAAATAAATTTATCTGTGCACTATAACAAATACAACAACATGAATTGATAAATTTATCTGTTTTATTATAACAAATACATATATATTTATCTATCCCATTATGTGCATTCCTATTTAACAGATAAATTTATCTGTCCACTATATCAAGCACAACATCGTGAATAAATAACTTTATCTGTTTCACTATAATAGGAACAACTCATTAACAGATAAATTTATCTGTTCTGTTAAAGTAATAGTCCAAATCTTAATTAGCATCCTTTCCCATAGCAAGCAACCTTTATATATCCCTTTTAAAAATGTATCGTCAAGAGACAATAAAGGCCGACAGTGATTGAAACCATTGATACAAGCCCCAAATGTCACAAACAATCTTCTGAACCATTTACTAAGCTCATCACACTTAATCTTAACCACACTTCTAGGGTTTCAACTCAAGATCGCCTCATCATACCAACGGAGCTGATCAATTGACAATGAATAATCTTCATACAACTGAGTTCTTGCATTCTCAACACCTAACTAAGCATGATGATAAAATATTGTAAGACCATATTGTTATGTAAAGAATCCAACAACATCAATTGGTTTCGTTAATGGATTATCATGAGCATGATTAATTATTGCACTAGCAGCCAAATTCGAACTCATGCGCTTACTTTTAGAAGTACGAAATGTCTCACCATAACTATGCTTATTATCCAAACTCCTAATATAAAAGAAACCATTCGATCTATCCAAAGTTGAATGAATAAATCACTTACAACCAATAGATTTCCTCAAGCAACAAGCTGCAGTTACTCCACTTTTATCATTCTTCAAAAGATTATATACGAACCCAACCTAAATAGCATATTTTACCAAACAACACCTAAATTCATTAACTCCACCCTTAAAACACTGCTCAACATGACTAATTAATCCAGCCCAACCAGATGACAACAGTAAAGTTTCTTGGTGATAACAAAATTTTTCAAGAGGATCAACATCAACAATAGCAACACATCATAACACCTACTGTAACTATTTTCAATAATAGCTTCTTTTTGGTTACTAGTGCCATCAGAACATCTACTAGAACTACCTTCAATTCCAACTCGTCTTGATTACTAGTGCTATCAGACACACAACTCTTATCACTCACATAAACATCCACACGATCAACACCAAGATGACTAACAAGCAACACCATATTCTCAAAATCATCATCATCAACAAGCATACAATTAGAATGATCAGGCAACAAGTATATAAGAAAAAAATCTTCTACATTTTAGGTTCTTCCACTTTTTACAAACTCAATCCAATATATCATCCAACAAAAAAATTAATTTTACTTTTACAACACTCATATACATTCCATATTTTCAAAAAAGCATAAGAGAATCATCTATAATTTTTCAAACGAATATCACAAAACAGGATCACAAACATCAACACAATGATCGCAATGAGAAATCGAAACAGATATTGCAATGACAAATCGAACCAGATATCATGCAATACAAACTAGTTTCTGAGCAAAAATCGAAACAAAGATCGTAATAAGAAATCCGAACACATATTGAAAAAACACAAACCAATGAGATCACAATGAGAAATCACAAGCTCCAGTTGCAACCTAAGAATGCAATGAGAACTCACAATTGATTTGCGTGCGAATTCGTAATTCACAATATCACTTTCCAAATTCTGTTATTGACATATTAAAATCCATTTCAAATCTAAGAAAATCTTAACAAAATAAGGGTATTTTCATTAAAAAAAATTACACGGGTCAAATACATAACTTATGGATATGATTCTTCTGTTGCTTCATGGATCCTGCGTGTGAAAAAGTTCTATACTGGATGAATAACAAAGCTAACACTGCTTTAAGGACCTAAGATCAATTTTTTGTAAAAATAAATAGAAACAACCCAACTACTTTATTAAGCATCACTGGTCTCTCATCTGATTTATTTGTCTGACTCAAATGAATCCAATTATTAAACATCCGTCATTGAAATAATGGCAATCGTGGAGATTGTCCCAAATTCATGACTGTTTTCCCATATTGCCTTAGTTATTATGAAAAGACAACATTATCACATATCTCTCACATGAACAAAAAGTCACAAATGCCCCTTGCCATTGCTAATAAAATGAGAGGTTCACCATTTTCGAGAAAAACTCTGAACGAGTCTCTCTCTTAACTTAGCAAGCTAGTCTATATGTCCTCTCTCAATAATATTCTCTCCTCATTCGTTATATCTACCTGTCCTCTGTCAAAGTTTGTACTTTTATTGATAAACTTTTATCTCGTTGGTCTAAACCAAATACAAGTACCGTCTACTTCAGGCACGATTGGAAATCAAAACTACATGAAGTTCATAAATAAAACATGCAAATGCGAGTAAAGGGTGGCTGTAAAAATCTCTGAATCGAAACGGAATCAAGGCAGACCATACTATGTTTGTAATTTAGGAGCATGTAACTTTTGGAAATGGTGCAACCCTATTAATTCAAATACAATGATCTGTGGTCAGTCATCCCAAGACAATCATGATAATTCCATGTAATATTTTAACAGAAACGTGAGCATCCTTAATGTAAGAATCTATGCAAGGGTACAAGCACTTGAAGCCAGTGTTCGGATGATAAAATTATTATTTGTTGGAAGATTCTTCTTGATTGTGTTAGCTTTGGTATTGGGAATGGCAAGTGAACTAAAGTAAAACAAAGGGGATGATGTAGTAGGTCTACTATAATGCAATCAATATTTTGAATTTCATGTCAACTGTAACGCAGTAATGATTGTTATCTCATCTAATATAGATCCAATGTTATTATATTGAAACTGTATTTGCAAATTATCATAATCCAACCAAAAAGCAGATTGAAATAAAATTAACGTTTAATTTTTAATGTAGAAATTAACAAAAGGAGTTTGTAGCATGAATATACAAGATGGTAGCAACACATGCTATTGCTACTCCAAGCTTTAATAAGCTTCAAATGCAACATAACAATAAAAACCAATAAAAAAGACTCAAGATAGTCGCAGCACATGCCACTACTACTCCAAGCTTTAACACACTTCAAATCTAACATAACAACAAAAACCAAAAAAAGACACAACATAATAGAATGAAAAAAAGAAGAAAAAAAAAATAGCAGCACATGCCATTGCCACCACTACTCCTAGTAGCCCTTCCCTTACCATTGTCACTGGCCCGTCCCTTATTGCCACTATCACTGGCCCTTCGCATGTTGGCCCTGTTGCCCTTACCACTGCCCCTTTCAGAGCCACTTCCAATGGCACTGCCCCTTCCACTTCTATTGGACCTTCCTCTTCTACTATCATAAAATGTAGGGACTCAGTCCCTTTTTATTTGTAAAGATTAACTAAGTTATGTTATGATATTTTTTGGTAGAATATGATTAAGTATTTAATTATATTAAAAAATTAAAATTTAACCATGGTATTGATAGATGATAATAATTTTATGTTTGGTATTGCATAAGAATAATTATTATGAGTTGATTGGATGAGTCGTGAGGCATTTGGTTGAGAATTTAAAATCTATACATATTCTTTCCTAAGATCCTTGCACAGCGTTGGCCGCTCGAACGCCAGGCCCAGTCGAGCGGGGTGTCGGCAAAGGGGTTTTTAATTTCTGGTCTCGACACTTTTTCCTTCATTATAACTTTTTCCCTTCTCTCTGAAAATCTAAGGATAGAGCCCTAGATCCAGATTTTGGGTTCATTGGAGCTTCTCTCGCTCCATTAGAGGTGGTTTCTTGCTTCTCTCTCTCTCTCTCTCTCTCTCGTGAACACCCGTTGGAGATTTGAGATACGCGTTGGAAGCTTACTTTCTTTCACTCGATTAGAGACTTGCTTGATTGGGGCTTGCTAAAGGATTGATTCTTGTTATTTGAGTATAAAAAATGTAAGATCTATGACTATTTATGAATATTTGTTGGATATGAGTTGTATGTTTTGAGTTCATACATGAGATAATGAGAAATTTCTATTTTTGGAACCCTAAGTTAGGGTTTGATGATAAAGCATGTTAAATCTTGAGTTTATAGATGATTTGTAATGAGTTTGTCATGATATTATCATTGGAGAACCGTTGACTTGTGATTTTGAAAGTTAGGTTTTGATTTGAATCTAAACTATAAAAATTGGGACTTTTTGGATTATTGGGTCCAAATGATAAAATTGATTGAATTTTTAGACAAGTTAGGGTTACAGTAACCTAGTTGTCTATAAATTTTATAAACTTTTATGATGTGTGAAAACGGTGGATAACGGGTTGGGAATTTTGAGTATATCCTATGAATTGATAAATATAAATGATATGAGATCTTGATTTGGGGGGTTTTGAACCTTTATATTCAAATACATGAATCATGAAAACGTTTGAAATTATTGGGAATTGAAATCGTAATTGTGTCGGGTTTTGGAGAGAGGAACTATGTTGACAGTTAGACTCGCGTTGGTTTTAATGAAAATGACATAATTAAGGTACCATGTGATTGGATTGAATAACTAAGTTGGGCTCGAGTAGCTCCTCGATGAAAGACTAAAAACTTGCGCAAAGTATGGTAGGCCGTTCCATCGGGTTAATTCTCGTACAAGCGTGCTCTCAACAGCCCACCTATCGATATTTTCGAGAAAAATAAAAAATGTGTACTCTACGTGTCGAGTTATAGAATGGGTATTTATCCGTTGAGCCTCGCATGATCTGACTGTATAAATTATGCATGGTCTATAGGCGTCGTTCATGTTTCGATACTTAATTAAATCAATAATGATATTAGGTTGGCAAGTCTTAATTGAATGACCACGTGAATGAATTATGGAACCTAAAAAACCATTGAATGGTTAAAAATGTTGAGTATAAATAGGAATGTAAAACCTTGGGTTTGTTTGGAAATGATGTAGTGACATGTTGAAATGGTTGAATTTGATAAGGTAATGGAACATTAAACTACGATTTTGAAAATGAAAACTGGGTTATGTGAAAGGAGTTTGGTTTTGAAAAATAGATATGTCCATTCCTAGTCTATTTTCTACGAGCCTCAGCTCATATTGTATAAACCATTTCAGGTGACAGCGGGAAGAAGGTTTTGGAGTAAGAAGAAGGTCGTAGAAACCTTTTTATAGTTGTTGATGGAATTACATATCCATTTTGTAATATTTTTTGAAAATTAAAGTTGTAAATGTAATTATTTTTAAATACTTTGGATGATTGTATTTTGAGTTGTAGTAATCAGTGATGTTAGGTCCGAAGGCCATGTATTCATATCTTATAAGCATGTGAAGCCGTTGGTTCGTATTTTGAATTAAATTCCTTGATTTTTGGGTGGTGTACTATGGTTTCAAATGTTGAATTTTCGAGTTTTTTGGTTGCATAGAGCTATTTCTTTACTACATGTATGTTTAACTTCAATTTTTTGCCTATTTGAAAACATGTTCAAATTTGTGAAAACCAAGTGTTCTTCCAACACTTGAAATTTTTTTTAGGATTTTAGTAAAAAGACACACTGCCACTTCACCACTTGCGCGGTGGAGGGTTCGCTCGAGCAAACCCCTACTTGGTGAAATTTTTGGGTCTTTAATTTAAAAAATGAGTTTTGATTGGTATCTTTAGGATATCCTTTGGGGTATAACTTGACCTATTTTGAGAGTTGTTTTACAAGTAAAATTATTTATTTTTACCCTTATATTTGACAAGAAAATTGAAAATTTGATTCTTTTTCAACAAAGTATCTTTTTTTACAAGCACTTTTGATTTAGATTTCTTAAATTGGGTTCTTTACTTAACAAATTGTATGGGTTTCTATTGTTACGAGATCGGGGTGTGACATCAAACTTTCCCCTGTCACTGTTATCAAACCTTCCCCTACCACTGTCACACTGCTGCGAAATAGGTGTGCAATATTGTACCTTGTCTCCAAAACCACAAAACAATAATTTAGAAATTAAATAATAAGATTTCAAATAAACTTTATGAAAACAACCATTACCCCAAATACCTAAGAAAATCATAAAGGGATGAACTGAGCCACTTCTAGTGGCATCTGCTACAAAAGCCACAAACTAAGTATTGACCAAAACATGTTATGACTAAACTAAGTAGCTTACCAAAACCTGTTATAACCAAACTAAGTAGTAAATACCTAAGGCATTTCAGTCCCTTTTTTTAACAGGTGCTCTTTGGCAAGATCTCTTGTTATCACTAAACTCTTTATAATTTGAAATTATTACAACAAAATGCACAATTGGCGACTAAATTTATCAACACAAAGTATTTTTAGTTAGCAAATATATGTTTTTGGCTACGACAAAACAAAACACATTGGCAAAAACTCAAAACTAATTTTTTTTAGTGATAGGAAACTCACTCGTTGGCAAAACAGTATTGAAAAACAATTGGCGCCAATTTTTCCTTCCTTCCATTAGAATGTAAATTTTTTACTTGCGCATCATTTATTTTTGCCAACGCGTTGAGCGTTGGTAAATAAAAAATTCATTACCGACAAACTCTGTGCATGGGTAAAAGTCGGCAAATTGTTTTGACCCCGTAAATTTCATTAGTTTATTTATTTTTGCCAACATGTTAAACGTTGGTAAATAAAAAACTTATCACCAACAAACTGTGTACGTGGGTAAAAAATTGACATATTTTTTTAATCAGCATAAATGCCATAAATTTATACATAAAGTCACGTAGTTTAGTATACTCTTATATTTGATATGACTACATATCGGTTTTAGTATCATTATTTGAGTTAATTTGTCAAAATTACAACACTATCAAATTAAGTAACGTTGGCATATATTTTTACTTAAAATAAGTTAAATGGTTTACATAGCAATTAAAATTTCATAAGAATTTAAAAATGATATAGATACTCATATATGTTAGGGTTAGTATACTAAAAATCATGTTTTAGTTTTTAATTTTATTTTTTATTAAAATTAATTTTCCATTTTATGAGCATCTTTATGAGCAATGTATGTATATCATTTATTTGTTATGCATGGATATCTGATATTCTGTATAGTATTTAATCTGGTGTATAGAGTACGGCTTAAACACAGAAGACCAGATTTTAGGTTCTTACAGAATATAAATTTTGTGTTCACAGTTTATATGGAAATGGGCATACCATCGGTACGACTGTGGCACAAAGTTTTAGTAGACTTGTCTTGGTTACAGAAAACAGATAATAGCGTCGTCTATTGTTCTGACTCTCTGTGCCAATACACTTTGTGTGTATTGAACGGGACATTTGGGGTAATTAATTTAGTACTGACTACTGACTATGTAAATTAATTCACACCCCAAAATTATTATGAATAGTGCTTATCCTCTTAATTCTGAAATAATTATTGATTTGCATATATTTAATATTCTTTATTTTGATTTATTAGAGGGTGCAATCTTATATGGGTCTATATTCTCGGTAAGTTGGATAGCAGTATTATTTATATAGAAAATATTAATTATTGACGGAATTCACGTCCCAATGATCGGGATTGACGATACCCCCTTAAGGATGCTTATAAGTTTTGGCCGGGCCAAACCCTGTAGGCGGATTTAATTATCCGACGGTCAAATAAGTTAAGCGAAAGGGTTTAAGAAATATCAAGATACCGATTAAATTAAATTGTCAGTAATTAAATTTAATTGGCAGGTATCGAGAATCTTAACGTTGAGAGAAATGGTAAACATTTAATAACAGAAATTCAATACAAGAAGGTCTTGAGATTATGGGTCAGAGTGCAATTATAGTTCTTTAGTGGTGTGAACTGTAATTCAGTATTTTATAAAAATTTTAGAAACCGCTGTGACTTTTCATAATTGCAGAAATCGCCCGCAGATATCTCTGTTCTACTTGAAGTCTTACTTATAATTACTCCCCAGGTCCCTGTTGTAGTCATAAATATACGCGGGTAGGTTGATCCAGTTTGAGATTAATTTTTCATGATCATTATTATGATATTATTTTTGTCTCTCAAGACTTAAATATATCGGGGTTCAGCCGGTACGAATTCTCAGAGGATCGTAACCCACACTACGTTCGAGGATCGCGTAAGAGAATACAGTAGAAGATCAAATCGGAGCTTCAACTCGGAATCAAGTCGTAGTTGAAGATTAGATCTACAAGAGGTATTCTTCTAAATTAACTTTGGTTGCACGGACTTTATTTTGGTCGTTCTTCGTCAAAAATTTTATTTGGGGCCTGTTTCGGCGTTTGCCCGTCCAGTTAATTTTTTACCGAAAATCGTTTTACAAAAATAATGATCTTGGCAGTATTACCTCCAACAAATTGGTATCAGAGCCGTTTAATTTTTTATTTACGGTTATCGTGGCCAGGTATATTTATAACTGTGCTAACTTTGTTTTGCAGCCGTTCTAATTTCAGTTTTTATGATCATTTATTTTTTTTTCATGTTTAATTGAATGGTTTGAATGAATGATAATTTAATTAATTTTTTAATCACGGGGGTTGACCGTGTTAGATTAATTATTTTTTAGATCGAATGTGAGCCTACGGGACAAAAGTTTCGTTGTAAAATAATTTTATGTTGTTTAATTTTTTTTTTCTAGTTTATTAAAAAAATTAAGAACATGTTGAATATGTCCAAGAACACGAAGAATGGATGCGGCACTGTGATGGTTCAGGTTTTTCCGGACCACAGATCACGTAGCGATTTTTTCTGGCGACAGCGACGCTACAGCAGCAGCTTTCAAGGAGTTTTCCGATAGTTTTTCAGGCTGTTTTTGAGAAGTTCTTTTGATAGAAAAATAGTACTTTTAGAGAGCTTTCTTTTGATAAAAAGTACGTCGAAAACGGAATTCAGATGAGGCTGGAACGGCCTCGGGAAGTTGGCTGTTAAAGGCGGCGGCACTGTGAGCGGCGGAAGTCCATTTTAGGCAATTTTCCAGTGGTTTTCCGAGATGTTTTTGAGCAGATTTTTTATACAAAAATAGTACTTTTCGAGAGCTTTCTTTTGATATAAATTATGTCAAAAATCGAGTTCGGGAAGAGGTCGAAAAAGGCTCGGGAAGTTGGTTGTGCAGTGTTGTGGCGTACAGCAGTATTTTTTGAGGTTTGGGCCATTTTTCTAACTGTTTTTCGAGCAGTTTTCCAGCATACTTTTGGCAGAAAAATTCCATATTTTGAGAGTTTTCCAACGATATAAAACTCGTAAAAAATGGAGCTCGAATAAGGCGGCAAGAGCCGCCTGAAGGCGGCGACAAGGCAGCACCAGCGGTGGCTGGTGGTGGTCCGACGACTTTCTCTCTCCCGGGACTAGTTTGATGTATATTCTGATATATACGAGACTGATATGATAAATATTGATATATCAGATAGTATCAAAGAATCATGATACCATCAGGATACAAGAAGCTGATAAAGATTGGACAACTGGAAGCTTATCTTAACAGGAAACTGAAACTCTTTAAGAGTTTCAATCGGATCATAAAACTGGGATTTATATTTATCTTGCAATTAATTTATTTTTATATTTTAATTGCGTGAATGATTATTATTGGTTTTCTTTATCCTGTTAATTTAATTAATTTAAATATTTGATTTTAATTAAAATATTTTGTAATGAAAAATAAAATTAAGTTTTTTTAATTAATTTATTTTAATTAAATAGAAAATTTTTAGATATTTTATTTTTTACAAAATATTACGTTTAAGATGATTTTTTTAAATAAGATATCTTTGAAAAACGTTGGAATTAATTCCGCATTTTGAATTAATTAAATAAAAAAATATTTAATCAAAATAAATTATTATTTTAAAAAAAATGTGGAACAAAAAATAAAATAAATAAATACCTTTAATCACTACCTTAGCTGAAAAGCTGAAGAAAAATTGTACATTTATTAAAATTTTATTTGTTACGCATTTAAACACGAAAAGGTGGTTTGATAAATCAGAATCTTTGGAATCGTATACACGGAAAGATGTTTGATTCTTTCAAATCGTATGACTTTCAAAAGATAGTTTGATAAATTAGAATCTTTGGAATCGTGTACACAGAAAGATGTTTAATTCTTTCAGATCATGTGGCTTTCAAAATTAATAAATTTATTTTAATTAAATGAATTTTTATAACCCTAAAAAATATTTTAAAAATATAAGTGGGAGAGGAAATTTACTCACAAATAAATCCCGCGTTCTTCATCACCAGTTTGTAGGCGATGCAATTAAATCCTGCGTGTCGGCAGTAAGTCCTTTCTCCCAAATGGACAAATAAATTGCGGTATCGCCAGGACAAATCTCCTTTAGGAATAATTCTGGATAATTGTTAGTGTGAATCACTTCTCCAACTGAAGAGTTCATTGCGAAGCGATTAATTTAGAATTAGGTGATGGTTAACACTTAACTGTATATAATAGTATCATATCCAACTGAGTCACTGCTATTATATACTGGATCGAAACTATGTCAGCTATTTAATTTTACTTAGTATGGTCAGTTACCTAGATAGTAAAATTAAAAAGAATTGGCCCGTCGGTCTTATGAAGGATAGTAAATGTCCACCAAACGTGACAAGCTATTCTCAGGTTACCAGGCTGGTGGCAAATTTAATTTTAAAATGGTAGAGGGAACCAAATCAAAACAAATTCAAAATTTTTCTCATCATTATTAACGATTTTATTTAATTATGTGATTCTCAGGATTAAAATAGATTTTAACCCACTTGCTTCAATACTAAAAAAAACAAACTAAATGGACCAAATTTTGTTGGCTAAAAATGTAACATGGATATAACTTTAACTACAAATGGTATTCCTTCAATACCAGAAAGTGTGTCTATTTCAAAAAAATGTTCTTCTTCGGGGCCGAAAGGCATGAAAAGCAAATCAGAAATAGGGAAACACATTTTCCAAGGTAGTTAGTGGGCCACGGACTGGTGTGAAAAAGTCAAAAGGTAGATGTTTTCACTTAAACCAGACCCGGCACTGAAAAAAGTTATGTCCAATATTTCTCAGAAGACAGAACAAACACGGTAATTTCTGTTCACTGGTTGTGGAAACATGTTTAGCGGTGTTATCTATCGGTACTTGGTGTGTAGATACGGGAGCCACTAATCATGTCTTCAATTCATTACAGGGGTTCCAGAAAACCCAACAACTTAGTGATTGGGAGATTTACCTGCATATGGGCAACAATACACAGGTAACAGCAGTTGTAGTAGGAGATGTCACTCTCAATTTTGGTAGAGATCGAATTTTAATATTGAGAGATTGTCTTTCTGTACCTGCCAATAAAAAGAACTTAGTTTCCATTTCTGGATTGACTAAAGACGGATATTTTGTTTATTTTAATAACTCTGTGGTTATTAAAGATAATAAACGAGTTGTTTGTTCTGGTACATTGGTGGGTAATCTTTATATTATTACTCCAATCTCTCCTACACTACAACTAACTGAAATGAATAACACATCTAATTTATCATATAAGAGAAAGTTTTATTCTTTAATGAACCAAACGTTTCTTTGACACTTACGTTTAGGTCATATTAATCTAAAAAGGATAAACAGACTGGTAGCAGATGAACCTTTGAGTTCATTAGAAGTGGAGGCACTTTCTGTATGTAAATCTTGCTTAGAGGGTAAGATGATCAAGAGGCCCTTTTCGACCAAAGGCTATAGAGCTAAAGAACCGTTGGAGCTGGTTCATTCTGAGGTGCGTGGTCCTAGAACAATCCGGGGTAGAGGTGGCTTTGAGTACTTTGTCAGTTTCATTGATGACTACTCAAGGTATGGATATATTTACCTGATACACCGTAAGTCTGAATGTTTTGAAAAATTCAAAAAATTCAAGGCGGAGGCGGAGAAGTGTCTAGGTAACAGTATCAAATCACTACGATCCGACCGTGGTGGGGAATACCTCTTTAGAGAGTTTAAGGACTACTTATCATCAGAAGGTATTACATCCTAGTTGACTGCACCTGGCACTTCTCAGTAGAATGGTGTAGCAGAGAGAAGGAATATGACTCTTATGAAGATGGTAAAGTCAATGATGAGTTATTCAGGTTTACCACATTCATTTTGGGAACTCTCTTTAGAGACAGCGACTTACATTCTGAACAGGGTAGCTTCTAAATCAGTACCTTCTACTCCCATAGAATTGTGGACCGGGCGTAAGCCTAGTCTGAAACACATTCGGATTAGGGGGTGTCCAGCACATATGCTGAAAGAGAACGCGGGTAAATTGGAACCGAGAACAGAAGTCTGTTTCTTTGTGGGGTATCCCAAGGAAACGAATGGTGGTTTATTTTAAAATCCTAACGATCAGAAGGTCATTGTTAGCACCAATGCCAGATTCTTGGAAGAGGATTATATTATGGACCACAGGCCCAATAGCAAAATTATTCTGAAAAAACTGAGAGAAAATTCCAGTAGAACGGAAGAGGAACCACAAGTCACTGATATTCCATTATCTCGTCGTAGTGGGAGGATTATCGGGACATGTGCAAATCAAGAACAGGATACTGATGCACAGGGTTCAGATTATCCACAGCATGTTACTACTAGTACACAGACACAGGTAGTGCCTCGTCGTAGTGGGAGGGTTGTTCATCAACCTGACCGGTATATGT
>JAOTRH010113266.1:0-15213 GCA_034768845.1 Heliamphora exappendiculata
ATCCCTTCTAGTGGAGAATTATTAAAAGCAAGTCTTGAAATCTAACTAGACGATGCCAAGATGACAAAATTTTAGAGTGGCATATGGAGGGGAGACAAGCCACTAAATGCATCTTATGAGAGGCCCTTCAACCTTTCAACCTGGAAGAACATTACTGTCATAGAAATGAGGTGCCTAGTGGGACAACTTACTCCTATAGAGCTCGTTGGTACTCATTTTTTTTAAACGAAGGCTGCATGAATAGGAAGCGAATCTCTGGCTAAGTATCACTAATTACTTATATGAAGTTAATATTCAAGAAGAGAAGGAGGACGCGCTACTCTAGAAGCAAACAAGAGATAAAATATATTCGGTTAATTCTTTTATCAGATTGATGAAAAATAACAAAGGCTTAAGGTGAGATGCCATCAACACTATATAGAACCAGATCGCTCCACCAAAATGCCTACTTTTTTTGCTAGATAGCCTATCTTAGGAGATTGCCTACCAAAGACATCCTCATCAGACGAAACACTCCACGTTCTGTAGTTGATTCGAAATTTATGTTTTGTCAACAAAAACTAGAACGGCTAACCATATTCTGCTGGGTTGTTGCAAGACATGAGAGACTTGGTGCGATATTCTACAATGGTGGGGCATCTCTTAGGTATGCCCCTTTAATTATAAGAGCTTTTTCAAATGGTGGTTTGGGTCCTCGTTCAAAGGTTTTGAAAAACTAGTATTGTTCATTGTTGTGTCATGGTCTCTTTGGTTGGAAAAGAATACAGTGTGTTTTAATGAATCAATCTTTAAAAGACCAAATGTGTCACAAATAATCAAGGTGAGAGTAGCATGATGGTTAAGAGTTAAGGTGCATAGAAATGATTTATCTACTGAAGATGTATTTTTAATATAAAAAATGTCAGGAAATTATAAGTTTTCAAATGCAAAAGAATAATTCAAATGGCAATTATGGTAACCCTTATACATTGAGTTTGGCTAGGGAGGAATCTTAAACTTTAACTTGTTGTAATACACAACATGTTTGCTTAGTTTTATTTGCTTTTTGTCCTAATATTGATGTCTTATCAATCTATTGGTATAGAGGCTGCAAGCTTTGCATGTAATATTTTTTTTCTTGAGTAATATATTCAATTTTGCACTTAAGTATTTTAAGCCACGTTATAGGCTCTTTATTCAAGTTATTGAGCTAATAATTCACTTAAATCGTTTCAATTGAATATTTTTAAGTTGGTATCTCTATGTCGACATGGTAGATATTTTAATTAACATACAAAAATATTCAACGATTAAAAATAATTTTACAATTATTATATCATTTTTTATCACACCTTAACTAAATATGAAATAAATTTCTTACTTACACAATTTATTCCATAATTCTCTGATATTACAAAAAGCATGTCGGCTCCATATTATTACTCTAGTTTTCTATTCTATTCAATTCCATCCAATATATCAAGTTAGCCCAGAAGGTATGACTTGATGGTCAAAGTGTGAGACTATAAAATTTACTCTTCTCTAACTTTTAAGTTGGGAAAATTACACGAATACCCCTTATACTATGGCCGTGCATTATTTTATCTCCTTGAACTAAAAAAGTATACAAAACGACCCATTAACTATTTGTTGGTATCACTTTAATCCCTTTCATTAGTATTTCATCAAATAAGCATACAAATTACCTACTGAACTAAAGAAACGTATCAAATAGACCCACTTAACTATTTGATGGTATCACTCAAATCTCTTCATTTTGAATAACCGCAATTTTGGTTCTTTATTTTCCATTAACTTAAAAGACGAAACGTTAAAGAATGGGTTAAAGTGATACCAATAAATGGTTAAAGGGTCATTTTGTATGTTTTTTTAGTTTAAAAAGATAAAATAATACACGGTTATAATATAAAAAGTGTTCGTGTAATTTTTTTTAAATTTGAAATCACTTAAATACTATTAACCTTTGGAGAGTTAATGCAAACTTATCTAGGTGCATTTGTGGCGGGTAATGACAAAACTCATATGGAAAATATTAGAACGAGTTAGCTAGATGTCATTGGTTTGATCTGATCGATGTTCCTAATTTCTATAAGAACATAACTATTAGAGAAGGATTAAGGAAATTAATTAATAATTTAGCATTAACATGACATTACGGCAAATAATAAATCATGTTTAATTAATTAATTGATAATTAAAATATTTGTACGTGTGTTTGAATAAATTTTAGTGTGTTGAGAACAGTTTACGAACATTTTAACGAAATCTTAAGAGACTCATCATACTATCCACTAGTAGAAGCTGGATTTATTAACCAAGCCCACAGCACTTATGATGTTTTAAATTTGTTACCTATTTAAGCGAAAAGTATTTGTTAGTCTTAGAACACTACGTGGTATTATTTATGTAAATCCCTAGTCAATTTTTTTTTAAAAAAAGAAAAAAATATCGAATGCACACTAACTAGCTAGTGGGTTTTCTTTCTTTCTTTTCTTTTCTTTTCTTTTTGTTTTTTGACTTCTATCTACCTAAAAAAAAGTAAACAAATATTATTATCTTATTCTAAATTGCTTTTAATACATTAGTTAGTGATAGCGCTATATAAATGATCTCGCATGATATTTTTGTGATATTTTATTTCACATTGGTGGAACATAAAAAATAAGTATAATATATAAAGAAGCTTGTGACTACTACTAATAACTTGGCTTACGCATTTTAGATCGCGTTGTTAAATTTTTTATTCAAATTATTATATTAATAATTTGCTTGAGTCGTTACAAATAGTATCAAAGTCAATTTCGTGGCCGTATAGATAGAGGTCAGTAGAAGTTTTGAAGAAGGGTATAAGCTACGATGTCTTATACCTTGTGCGCATTAATAGGTTACTCTCTGTATGTTAATGAGCTGATTTTTACATCTCAACCAAGAAAAAAAACCTAAATCACACGACGAGCGTATTGCATTTTTGAGTAAAAAATATTGTGATACCCGATCCCACATTACCTGGATAGAAACTAAGTCTAGTATATATATATATATATATATATATATATACCTATTAACTACTATTAATAACTTAATTTAAGTATTTTAAATCAATTTATTAGACATACTTTATTAAAATTATTGAATTAGTAGAGAATACCAAATAATTATCCTAGTTTGAGAGTTTGAGAGTTTGAGTACTTGTCACTCAAGTACATAAAGGCCTCGTTTGTTTCGGCAGATTGACAATTTGTCTGGACTATTAATCAGGAGTATAATCTAATCCAATATTTGTTTGTATAAAAAAGATTTCAGACTAGTTATCCGGACGGATTGTTAGTACGCCAAATGAGGGGGGTGTGCGAATAGGAATGATTAGATTAAGAAGTGAATTTAAAAATTTTTAAAAATAATAACAAATATTAAAATATTAAAATTAACTTAATACAATGGTAATATTAAAAATTGACCATTATAATCCTATCCAACGTTATTCAATCCCACTCAAATTAAATATTAGTTGATCTAATCCGTTATCTAATCCTACTTAATTTAAACACACACAAAAAATTAATCATACTTCATTACCAATTCTAGTTCATTACAAATCCCACTTCACTACTAATCAGGGACGGAGTTAGGATTATTGTTCAGTATGAGCATATTTTTAAAATTATAGATATATTTTTAAAACTGTAGATATAATGAGAAAAATAAATAAATTAAAATACTACTCAAAAGGTTCATATCCATTTATAATATAAAACTTGAACTTACAACTGACCACGACGACTTTTCATATTTTAAAAATAATACATGATACTTTCATTTTACTACAACAAAATGCACAATTAACGACTAAATTTGCCAACGTATGGCATTTTTAGTTGGCAAATATATATTTTTGACTACGATACAACAAACTGCGTCAGCAAAAGTTCCAAAAAATATTTGTTTTAGCGACACAGAATTAATTCGTTGGCAAATAGTATTGAAAAACATTTGGCGCCAAATTTGTTTCCCGCCATCAGGATGTAAATCTTTTATCTACGCACTATTTATTTTTGCCAACATGTAGATTGTCGCTAAATAAAAGGTCTTTACCGACAAACTCGGTGCGCGGATAAAAGCTAGCATATTTTTTAGACACAATAAATTTATTTATTTTTCTCAACATATTATGCATTGGTAAATAAAAAATTCATTACGGACAAATTTTGTGCATGGGTAAAAATTAATATATTTTTTTAATCAATATAAATTTAGTAAATCCATTTATAAAAGTACGTAGTTTAATATAAATCTATGTAAAATTCCTAATTCTATGTAAAATTAACCAATTCTTTTAACACTTATCAAAACCCCTAACCTAAGTAAAGTTCCTAGCCAACAAATTTTGTGTGGGGGGTAAAAGTCAAATATTTTTTTAGCTTGTGTAAATGTTATAAGTTTATTTATTTTTAACAATTTATTGTGCATTGATAAATAAAAATTTATTATCGACAACTCTGTGGATGGATAAAAATAAACATATTTTTTTAACCAACATAAATACTTTAATTTTTTTACATAAAACAGTTTTTAGTATAATTAAATTAGTAAAAACCCTAACCACGATTTAATTTTTTTTCTTCTAATTCATTCTAAGTTTCCACAGCGCCTACACTATTTCCCACAGCGCCTCACCTCTGTTAAGTTTTCTTCTATTTCACACGGTGCCGCGCCTCACCTCTGTTACCCACAGCACCGCTCCACCACTCCTTGCGCGCGCGTCTCCGCCACTCGTCTCCACCACGCCACCGATCCACCGCTTGTCTCCGCTGCTCCACCGTTCGTTCCCTTCATCCCGTCGCCGCTCCACAGTTCCTTGTGCGCGCCGTCGCCGCTCCAGTACCACTCCTTGCGCCGTCTCCGCTCCGTTCGGAGTGGGTTTTGGTAAGATTAATATAGATATTCATTGTCTTCTCAACCAAACTGACCAAAAGTGAGTAAACACCAGAGGCCAACCCACTGTAGTGGATGCCTGGATCTGAATGGTAAGATTAATCAGTTTGGTCGGTTTTGAATGAGTACGATTTTCAGAATTTCGGACTAATGGATGGATGGATGGCTGGCTCTAATCTAGTGGGCAGTGGCTGGGCTGGGACCTTTATTTATTACTCTTACTTAATTTTTTGAAGATAAATTTTATTATAAGAGTTTTAACTTAGTTTGATTTAAGTTTATGTTTTCTAACGAATAATATTAACTTCTATTTGACAAGAAGATTAATATTGGAAAATCAACTACAATTGATAGACTTTTTAAAACCAATAAGTGTTGGTTTTTGACAATCTTCATATGAAATCTCGGAAAATTGAAATCAATGAGTTTGAGAGTGTCGGTTTTAGGAAAAGTTTAATAAAAAATACTTAGTAATATAAGAGAGTTAAAAGTGAGTTTACTAAATATCTAATTTTTTTTGTTAATTTCATTATAAGGCTTGTAATTGAATTTATGGTATTCTAATTTAATTTAGACAATACAAATTGTAGGTGATCAGATATGGACAAGAGTTGGATGTTGTTTTCTAATAGATTCAGTCAACAGCATATAGATGGAGTGAAATCTTTTATTGATTTTGCAAAAGTGCATGTACATGAGGCTATGGAGATAAAGTGTCCGTGTATCAAATGTCGTATTTTTTTGAAACATAAGTATGATATTGTAAAAATTCATCTACTCGGAAATGGGATTGTGGCATCATATAATCCTTGGTTGCAACATTTTACATTATAAACACTTTTTATGATAATGTTTTACACTTTATTTTATTTCATGATGTTGAATGAATATTTTATTTATGCTCCTCTTGTTATTATATTAATATGTGTATATAGGTGTAAAACAAGTCCAAGAGTGGTAAATTATTTGCGAAGCCCGGGTGCTTATCCCAAAAAATGACAGAATATGATAAGCAACGCCAACAAACAATTGAAAGAAATTCAAAAAAATTAGGTGACTTGGGACTAAAAGGCTTGGCAAAGTTATTGTTTTCCCCAATTCAGAGGTCTAAGAATAAAAGTAGTAAAGATAAAATTATGAAGATGTATTTCAATGATGATGATGATGAAGAGTATTAACTGCCTGACGGTTCAGAAGGAGATAGCTCTTCTAGAGGAGATAACGAGTCTTCTAGGTCTAACGCCATTAAGGTAGTATATATACATTCTTCTTATTAAATTGAAAGTGCATTGTACTGAAATTGATTTCTATAGTGAATTGTCCATCTCTGTTAGCTAGTATTAACTGTCCATGCACATTTTACATTTAGTTTTAATATTGTTAGTGTTGTAATGATTTTTATATTTATTGTTTTCTATGATTTAATCTTTTATCCCTTCACATTGAAATGTTATCAATTATTGAAAATGGCTCCAGAAAAAAAGAAAGTTAGTTATACAGCTCCCCTTTTAGGCTCATCACAGATAGCTCGAGGAGAGAGCAACACCCCTGACGAAGTGACCCAAGCTTTACCAACACATTCTGTTCTGACCTATCCTCCCAAAACACGAGCTATTCGTGCAAGGACGATTCAAGCACATACATTACCTATCGAGCCACCTACATTATTTACTCAGCCACCCACATTATCTACGTACCCAAATGGAGAGCCTAGCCCACATCCTATCACCAGCAGCGTAGGTGAGACTTATATAAGTAACTTTTGATTCATTTGTTCTTAAATTGTATCAAATATGTTTTGTGGATTGGAGGTTGATTGCATGTATGTGAAGTTGGGATGCATGGCCTATAACCTATTGATTGTGTTGTGTGGTTCTTGAGATTCAAGCTGAGCCAGTGTATAATGTTTTATGAATTTGTTGTTTACAAGTTACATTAAAGACATTTTTATTGTCAGGATGTCTAAAAAACAGGAGAAACTCAGTTGAATTTTTTTAAAAATATTTTATAAGAAAATATTTTATAAAATTGCTTTTATGAAAACACATTATAGAGCATATTTCCTTTTATAGTGTTTTTTTTGTACATAATGTATTTTCTCAAGTTCTACATATTGCATATATATTATTTCTTAGTTTCTATTAGTTCTATTATTTCATTATGCTAGTTTCATATCAATTTCAGGTAAGAAGGGTGTACGGGCCCTTACAAAGGGAAAGCAAGTGGATAAGATAAGAAAACAAATTGGCCATCCCTTTCCTGTTGTTATTAATCGTTCAATGATGGCAATAGAGGGAGAGAACACAACTCGTGTTTCAAATGCTCTTGGTGAAAACATTCGGGATCATGCGCCAGTCCGACCAACTGGTTGGAAAGAGATTGATTTTAAAATCAATGAGTCTATCGTGATGAGAGTTGGGGTAGTACAAAATAAATAAATACTTATCTCGCATTCTAATAATCTACTAACGTACTTCTTGCATGATAGAACAAATATTCTAATTATTTATTCCAATTGCAGCAAATTTTTGAGTTTGGGAACTACAAAAATGATCTGCTTTTTTAGCACATTATTGATCAAAAGTGCAAGCAATTATATTCAGAATGAAAATGCAAGTTACATAAGCACTACATTGCCCTCAATGAGGAGAAAGTTCCTGACCCCAAGAGTCATCCATTACATCCTTGTAAGCTAGAAGATTGGGCAAACATGATTGACAATTTGTAGGAGATCGAGAAATAGAAGGTACCCTTTATTGATTTTGTTAAATTAGTACTAACACTTCGCAAGGGTTATATATCATTGATTTTGTTGTTTGGTTGCCTTTTATTTTATTACAGGACAAATCTAACAAAGCGAAGGTTGCACGATCTTGTGTGAAATATAATCATACAAGCGGGGCCATGTCGTTTTTATCGCGAGCATCAATGGTGATAAGTGCCGGTTCAAATAATATATGTTTCATTATATATTTTTACTACTTTGTTGTATTCTTATAAAATAACTCCATGAAATTATAGGTTAAAAAGAACAATAGTAGACAATTGTCTATTGTGAAAAAGTTTAAAAAAACTCACATATGACATCAACATGGAGAAGATGTGTGGATAAATAACAAAGCTCAAGAACATCATGTATGTATGAGTTAGTTCTATTGTAATGTTTTTTATAAAACTTGAATTCTCGAGCTTGTAGAATGGATTATAAATTATTTCTAGTACATAACTGTTATAGATAAGATTTATGAATTTTAAATATTACATGATGAAATGCTTTCAAAGATTGTTGAGCAATCGCAGCCTGATGTCAGCAATCCGTTATCCGAAGACCAAATCTCTATTCAAGTGCTTGGAAAGAGGTCGACATTCTTCAAGAATTATGAGACTCACAAGAATACCAGTTCATCTGACACACAGCCTAAAGAGCCTGATCCTGAAATAGTTACTTTGCGAAAAAAAAGTGAATAATTATGAAAAGACCATAACAACAATTCAAAATATTTTGCAAATACTAGCGATAAAAGCAGGAGTTGATCCAGCTAGCATTTCGGGCTTAGTTCCGGATAACGAAAACGACGATGACACATTCAGTGAAGGACATGATGTTGTTTCTCCTCTTTAAGTAGAATTCGAGTAACTTTATGATTGTATTAATTTTTGAATATTTAGATAACTAGTTTATGGATTTTAGTACACTTGAATTTGGTTTTTACCTTTTGAATGTACTCTAATTTGAGATTACTTTTTGATTGATACTTACATTTTGAGATTAATGATTATAATTTGAGATATTTGGTATTGATGAATACTCTTCAAATTTGGATATATTAGTTGGGTTTGATTTGGATTGAATGTAGGTGAGATGAATTTTTATATTGTGCATTTCTGAAAGAACTATAATTTGACAAAAAATGACAATGCAAAAAATGACAAAAATGACAAAAGAAATTGGGATTGAAAACTATAATATAATACTTTTGGCAATGAACTCACTCGTGCGCAAAAATTTATCATTACCAGCACATTTTAATGTGTCGACAAAGTAATAAAATTAAAAATATCATAATTACTTTTAACGACAACTATTATCGTTTGTAAAAGTGTCAAAATAGCCTAGATATGAATGATTTTTGCTAACGGATCATGTATTTGCCGACACAAAATTTAGTTTATTGACGATGCAAAATCATGTTAATAAATCTATCTTTTTGCCAACGTATAGATTATACGTTGGTGAAACCTTTTAGTGGCGCCTTCTTACCAACGACCTGGCGACGTACTGATTTGTGTCAGCAAACACTTTTACGTACGCAAATTGACTTTTACCGATGATTTTTGTTGCGTTGCCAAAACTTTTTTTTGTTGTAGTGTTTGAAATACTAAGAACCTTTCAATATGTACGCTCTACGAACTTGATCTCTATTATTTGAATCATAATCTAAAATACGAGGTCATATACCGAGATCAGCAAAAAGATCAGACAAGTTTCATTCTGTATAATTTTTCTTTAAAGATTTACTTTGACTAGAAGAAAAATCAAACAAGTTGCATTTTGACTTGTAGAAAATGACGATTCAAATTTTGGTTATCTTTTAAAATATTTCTCTATAATTTTAAATTTAATATAAACAAAAAATATGCACCATTAATAATCATCAAAAACTCAAAATATTCAAAGCAATTGTACTACTTAGTCTAAGATAATAGTTATAAAAATAATAATAATAATAATAACAATAATAATAATAATAATATAATATATTGCATTTGCAAAACAAGGGAATAAGACTTTGTATATTATTTATATTTATAAATAATATAAAAATCTCTTTCCCTAAACCCTAAGTTCATTGATACATAGATTTATAGACATATAGATATATAAAAATCTCCTTCCCTGGAGAAGGCCAGTCGCCATCATGGCAACAGCCACTAAAAATAAATCAGAGATTAGTGAATACCGAGCGGTGGTGCAAGGGCCTGAGCAGCGGCGAGTGGCGACGCGAGGCAGCGAGGGCCTGAGGCCGTGAGGCAACGTGAACAACGGCGACACAAAGGCCTGAGCAGGAACTGAGGCGAGCGGGAACTGAGGCGATGCAAGGTGAAAACCCTAATCCGATGTAAAATGTGAAACTGTGAATGGGGAGGGTCAATGCCTCAATGGGGTCAAATGTAAAATTGATTGGAGGCATATTTGTAGAATTTTAAAATACATGTAGATAAAAAAAAAATTTAAAGTAAGTGAGATCAAATGCCCCTACTGGGCCCTCAGTGGCTCCGTCCTTGCGACTAATCACATCTAATTCATACCGGTTATCAAACGAGTCCACTCTTACAAAAAAAAGTAATGGTCAAAATCATGTAACCGGGCAGTAAAATAAATTTATTTCAAACTTCAATCGAACTCATTAGTAACTTACCCATCTTGTTTTTTGGGCAATAGAAGTGATTATAATAGAGTGAGTGGTGATCTCTCTATTGATTAGAGTAATTATTCGGTGCTCTCCGAGTTTTTTTATAGTAAGTTTATGTGGTGGTTCTATCTAATATGATGACGAAAAATTTTACGATAGGGACATGATGACTTATCTTTATTGAGTGGTTAAGAGATAAAAAGTGACTCATATTATGTAAGCTGTAATTATTTATTTGTTAAAAATATTGCATAGCATCGCCTACATAATACCAATAATTTTCCCTATTGATTATGGCTAACTAATGCTACAAAATGGAATGGTAGGTCATGGTGGTGTCGGACTACTCTCAGATTTGGATGCCTACCCGCCTTCCTGACTCCCCTTTTATTTGTTTCTAACACTGTTGGTGTTTGATATTGCTAAAACTAACAGTTTATAAAATTAAATTTATAGAATAAATTATGAATGTTGCTAAATATATATTAGTTTGTAATTAAAATATAAAAAATTTTACATAAATTCTATATTATACTTCATATTTTACTCTATAAAGACAATTTTGGTGGACTCCGCTATAAAACATTAGGTGTACGTAGAATTGTTTAGGAAAAAATAATTATAACTTGTAACAGAAATTGTGAGTATTTGAAAAAAAATTTATAATTTCTTAATAACAAAAAATTAAAATTAGTGGGCAAAATTTTTTTATACCATTTTTTTTAATTTTTAGTGAATATTTTTTAGGCTTCATTTAGTAACTTAACTTTAAATTAGGCGTTTTATTTAAAGTCATTTTAAGTCGAAAGTTTGTTTAGGAGAAAAATAGAGTGACTTTAAATCAAAGGCTTAAAGTAGCTTTAAGTCAAAAGATAAAAAAATTTGTTTAAACTTGTTATAATTTTAAAAATTTATTTTTTGATAATTTTATATATTCAATATAGATCTTATTTGATAGATTTTGACGAGTATATTTTAAATATATAATTTTTATAAAAAAATATATGTATATTTCATGTGTATAATAAAAGTTATAATATTTTAAAAACATAAAAAAATTATGTAAAAAGAAAAAAAGACAAAGAGCCTTTGAGTTGGAAAACAAGTTTTTTTGAATTTTTAAGTTTTAAGAAAAAAACAAAAAACATGACTTTAAACCGGTTTAAAATTGATTGCCAAGCGAGCTCTAAGTGTTAGTCAAAATGAATATATTTTTCATATTTCTCTTATCAAGAAAAATTAAAAATTAAAAATATTTTATAAAAAAATTAGATATGAAATTAAAAAGGGATAATTACACTTACCTCCCATGAAATTTAAGTTTATTACAGGGATCTCACATGTAGCCTCTGAAATTACACTAACCTCCCATGAGATTTAATTTTTAACATCAATTGTCCCCAACTATTAAAATTTTCGTTAAAATTTAACAGAAATTGCCCCTCCCACCCCAAAACTACTCTTCTCACCCCAAAATCAACTTTCAAATCACCTTTTTCCTCTCAAAACCACCATTTCCACCTCAAATTTCAACGGAATTGTGATTTTGAGATGAGAATGGTGATTTTGGGGGAGAAATGTGATTTGAAGAGTGATTTTGGGGTGAGAATGGTGGTTTTGGGTTGGAATGAGCGGTTTCCGTTAAATTTTAACGAAAATTTTAACAGTTTGGTACAATTGATGTTAAAAATTAAATCTCAAGAAAGGTTATTATAATTTCAGAGACCACATGGGAGATCCATGTAATAAGTTTAAATCTCAGAGAGGTAAGAGTAATTATCCCAATTAAAAAAATAACTTAATAGACTTTTTTGGCTTTTGTGGCTTTTTTGTTAGTAAACTTTTTGCAACATTTTTGGGATAAGACATTTTTTAACTCTAATAAGAGCGGATATAGTTTTTAAAATTCTTTTGAAAATACCCTACAAACAGATAAATTTATCTGTTTGTATATTTATACTTAACAGATAAATTTATCTGTTTGTATATTTATACTTAACAGATAAATTTATCTGTTTGTATATATTTATACCTAATAGATAAATTTATCTATATTATTTATACGTACTTTTAATAAAATAGATAAATTTATTTGTATTTTTTACAAGTGCATTCAATAAGAAGACAGATAAAATTATCTGTATTCTTTATATATGTTTTTAAAAAGTAGAGAAAAATTTATCTGTTATAGGGTATTTTTGTTCCGAAAGAACCTTGCGCGTTAAAACTTTATGAGGATGAAATTTTCTAATTAAAAATTTTTATATTGAATGAAAACAGTAAAGTGCTTATAAATTAGACTATTAACTAATTTTTTTAAAAAATTAAATCAAGAAATTAAAAAAAAGTCCATAAAACACCAACAACAAGAAAAAGTTCCCAAAAAAAGTTATTAATCATTTTGGTTGTATGTTTTAGAAATTATATTCAAAATGATTTCCACAAAATCATTTTGAAAAGAATTTTTATAATATTAAAAAAGAATGCGCTTGGTTACTAAACTTGAAAATTATTTCACATTGCATCAAATCCAAAGGAAGATAGAAGAGGAAAAATACTTTTAATCGTTTTCAATGTTTTTAGATTTTAGCTCCTTTTCTAATTCAATTTTTTGAAAATAGTTTTTTAAAAATTGCTAAAAAAATGCATTTTATCTATATTTGAAGAATTTTTTTAAGAATAATAAAAATAAAAACTGCAACCAAATAGGAGATATAGATAGGGACGGCAATTTCTTTCGTCCCGTTTTTCTCCATCCTATCTCCGATTATATAAAATAAATACTTTTTAAATACAAATATATATATATATAAGTCCAAGATATTAAAATATTATATTTATCTCAAATTTCTTTTTCTATTTCTTACATTTTGTATTTTAGTTCTATTGATACATCAACTGTTATTTTTTATTTATTATATTATCTATAGCTCCTGTTAATATCATTTTTTAAAACCTTAAAATCTATTGAAATTTGAACACCAATCCATGAACGCAAACGGAAGCAAAAATCATTACACACCAGAGAAAAAATCTCACAAGGATTATGTGGTTCGGCACAACCTACCTACGTCCATAGGAGCGAGAGATAATCCATTAAACCATATAATGTAAAATTCAAATATTAAAAACACTCAAAAACTCGACACCCACTACTCGAACCCTTAAACAAACCCTATTTTTCACTCAAAGGTTATTCTCGTGCCTCCAGTATTTTTTCATCTCTCCCTACATTTCTACCCTCTTTGATTTACTTTTCACACTAAAAAATAGAATTATGGAGTCTTATTTATAAGCAAACTCTTAAACCCTAACCTCTATATAATTGTAAAACCTTACATGTATTAGACCTCTTATGGATTCATGACTCCAATGTAACTCAAATATATTTAAATAAAATACTAATTATATGGATCTATAGAATACAAGACATACACCCAACAATTTCTACCTTGGCTTGAATTATTGAAACCACCTTAAAGATAATCAATGTCGATGTCGATTCTGCCATCGTCATTAATCTGCCACACTCAAATCAGCATGACCCGCACCTCTAAATTGAGATGCCCGACATCTATTCATCAAGGTGTCCTAATTACTGATCATTTATCAAATCAAGAAATTATCGTCAGACTTAACTCCACCTGTAACTAAATCCCTAGCAGCATCCATTGATGATTAGTCTTCCACGGCTGTTTGAATCAAAATGCTCCCGATTGTCTCTGAACACCCGTAATCAAACCCGATTACCCGTAATCACCTTTGATCTCACCCGATCAATCCCAATCTAAGCCGATCTATCCAATCTCATCAAATCATTCAGAATCTAAAAATTCTGACCGTACCGATGAATTTGCAGCGCCGAAAAATATTAAGAGATGCATTTCCCTTAAATTATTTTGTTGTATATACAAAAAATTAGAATTATAGAATTCTATTTATAGGCAAACTCTAAAATCCTAACTCTCATATAATTATAAAACCCTACACGTATTAGATTATTTATGGATTCATAACTCCAATTCATCCCAAATCTATACAAATAAAATACTAATTATATGGGTCAACAGAATACAAGACATACGCCCAACAAAATCTATTTCAAAATATTTCTATTTTTGCCCTATTCTTTGTTACTTTTTCGATATTTTCTCTCGTCCCTATCCCGATCATATAAAAAATAAAAATGAAAGAGCTCATCCCAACTTCTATCCATGCCCTTTTGCCATCCCTAGATATAGATAATTAATAATAGACATACCTTGAGGCTTGATGAACGTTCCGCGTTTGAGGTTTAAATGGCTAGCTCCCATGAGAAAAACAAGTTTAAATTTACGCGATAGAGTAATTATTTAAAAAATTTTGAGTAATATTTTATTCAAATTTTTATATGATAAATATTTACATATTATGTAGAATATCAACAAAAGATGATGAATTATACTAATGTTAGAATCTGTGAATTTCATTGGCCATTGAAATTCAGATTTCAATAGCAGAATCAATTACAATTGAATTGGCCATTCAATTGCAATTGAAGCCTGGAAACCAAAAGCCATGAGTGGCTATTGATTTCCATGGAAAGCCCTTCATAATGAAAGGGCCATATATTTTGTCTTCACTCAGAGAAGAGGTAGAGACAGAGTCTCAGAAGAGGAAGAGAAAGAGACAGAGAAGAGGAAAAGACAGAGCCAGGAGCTCTAAGAGTCAGCCTGGAATTCAATAGCCATAAGTGGCAATTGAATTCTCGACGGCAATTGAATTCTCTGTAATCCCTCTCCTTCTTGAAGGGGCTATATAAGGGTCGTCTCCCTCTGAGTAAGAAGAGCACAGAACGAGATTGAGATACACAAATATATCAAGAGAC
>JAOTRH010113277.1:0-15213 GCA_034768845.1 Heliamphora exappendiculata
GGAGAGAGAAAGCGAACGAGATAAAGGGGAGGGGTGGGGAGAAAGGGAAAGAGAAAAGAGAATGGGAACATTGAAGGGACAAGGAGAGAAAGAGGGGAACAAGGGAGGGAAACGAGAGGGGAATGGGGAAATGAGAATAGGATAGGGGGAGGAGAAGCGTGCAGGCAAAGAGTGCAAGGTGAAAGAGGAGGGGTGGAAGGCGTTATGTGAAGGGGAGTGTGTTGGTTGGAAGAGTTGTCGAGAGTAGAGACGTGGGCTAAGCGATGTCATCGTATTTTAGGTTTCATAATTATTAGGTTCCATATTATTATTAGCTTAGCATTCATTCAACCAATGACATATAAGGTGGTAAAATAATTCGTATCGTCTACCTTTAATTTATCACTCTTTCTTAAATATTTTTTGGGTAGCCTTTTTCACATAAATGTAAGAGGTTAAAATTGAGTAATATCCTTTCAACGCTTTGAATGAGAAAATGATTTATTTATTTATTTTTATAACTTATTTTATTTTTAGTTTTTTTCTTTTCTAATTATTTTTTTAGTTTTTTGCTTATTTTATAGAGATGAGTTTAAAATATATAAATAATTAACACTATCGATCCCGAGTTTTTAGGGGCGTTAGCCAAAACTTCTATGATGGGTCTTCATAAATTTTTTATGAAAAAAAATTAACAAAATAAAACCAACTTCAAGCACACACATGGTGCTTTATGTAAAAACTCTCACGTTAGATAAAACTTATGAGACTAATCTAAATCTAAGTAATCATGTACTATCAATTACAAGATACATTTATAAATCCATGTCGAATTCTCAACTTAGAAGTTTTAAACTTTGGTTGCCAAATTCTCGTGAACCATTTTTCACTTGATTTTCATAAACACTAAATTCTTAGTACTTCACACTTACAGAATTCTTAGTCGATAATTTAAGAAATCCTTCTAGACGATCAAAAATGAACTTTAAGTCAAATCTCAAAAACTTGAGAAAAATTTTAAAATTTAATTTTCAATTGACCTCTGAATATATTATTTTTTTCTCTAAGTTTAGAAATTCAGAAACCACCTCTATGTTTATAAAAGTGAAAGGTAGACCCAACAATTCGAAATCCAAAAGAATCGAAATTACTAGGAGTCCGCTCGAGCAAATTTTTGACTGCTCAAACATTGACATAGCAAATTTTTCTTTGTAAAAATACGAACCTACTCTGCTGTGTTAGACTTCTGATCTTCATAATTTGTTGTTGGGAGAAATATCACGCTACAAGATACATGCTCGGTGATTCAGAAAATATATCTTTATTAATTTTTAACAATTACAATAAACAGAATTTACAGAAACGAAATTGCAGAAATAACATGAATAGACAATGCATACCGAGTCCTGCAAATGCAGTTTCCTTAAGAATGATTCACTGCCTATCGATAGTGTTGTAGATTTTTCACTGGTGTCACTCTCCAAAGATAAAACGGTTAACCCGATCGTTGGAACACCGTCAAAGATCAGCTACGAACGTACCTCGTCTGTCTTTCTCTATCTCTCACAAAACTTACAATCTGCCTGTATACTTTCCTCTCTTATCTCTGTGCCTTGCTGTCTCTCTCACCTCTTTAGAAAAGGCTAACTTATAAAGAATTTCTGTAATGGGAGTTACACCAGAATTTAATTGCGAATTGAATTAGCAATTGAATTATGGTATTGAATTCAATTAAATTCTAGAATTCAATGACCACTTGAATTCAGAATTGCAATTGAATTCATCCAGAAATGCCAATTGAATTCAGCTAAATAAATTCTAAAATTCCTACATTTGTATTATGGTCTTCAATATTAAAACTAATTCAAACTTCAAGACATTATTTCCTTAAAAGCTTAAAAGAACTCTGGCTCCAAACAAGTGAAAGAGTTCTATAAGAATTTAAAATCCCAAAAAACAAAACAAAAAAAGAAAACCTAATACAATACAACTCCAAACAATCATAGGTGTTTCATAAGGACTCAAAAAGAATTCTAATTCCTAACAAATGTTTTTCTTACTCTTTAAATTTTTCACCATGATAGAAATTGTAAAAAGAAGAAATTTGAATACAAGTATTGAAAAAAAAATTTTTAAAAACATAAGTTAAATAAAAAAGATTTTACCAAACACCACCTATTAAAATTTTAAAAAATGTCAGAGTTCCATTTAGATAAATCCTAAATTTTAAATATTCAAAAGTCCAATTATCTTATAACAGTTGTTTTGTTCACATGTTTTTGATATTCAAATATCAATTTTTATTCATTGGTCCTGTTAGCCAAATGTTGTTTATTGATTTACTTTTATTTATTTTAGCTTAAAATTTATAGAAGCTGACTTATTGATTTATTTTTACTTATTTTTATTTTTTTGAATTTTTTATATATTTTAATTAAATTTTTTTTTATTTTTTCAATTCATCTAATTAAGATAAGTTTAAAAAATATAATAATTTGACTAAATAATTAAAAAAATTAACTAAAAACAAAAAATCTACTATGATCATTAAACCAATAAATTAATAAGTTAAATTTATCAATTAAGGGCCATTATGTTTTACTCTAATGCAAATTATTATTTTTATTCTCTAATTAAAATATAATAGTTTATAGCAAGTACGAAAAAAAATTATTTATCGCGCCCCACCATCATGGTTGGGCCCACTAGTGTAACCCCTCTCCATGTGCTGATCTGCCGCCGGAGAGTGGGCTTAGGGAGAAAAAGTTGATAGGCAAAAGCAGCTTTTTCGATTTGTTATTGGAGGGCAGACAACCTTCTAGGCCTACCATAAAGTGCCCCTTCATAAAAGTCCATCCTCCTAAAACCAAACACCACCCAACGCACGAGCGAATATAATTATTATTCTCCCAACCCATGTAGGCCCTAAATATTAAATTAGTGGGTAATTATTATTTTGTTATTGGAGGTTTATATTTAGTCATTGATTGGCTATTTTCTGTTAGTTTTTTTTGAATTTTTAGTTAAAAATATTAAAAAAATTAAAATTATTTGTTTGGCAAAAAATTAAAAAGTTAAAAAGCTAAAAAAATAAATTAAAACACAAACTTTCAAAATATTCATTCAAACTTCTATCACTTTTAAAATACAATTATATATATATATATATATATATATATTTTATTCATAATTTATTTACTACCACTATCAACAACATATAATTGTTAATATATTTATTTTGAACAAAAAAAGCTATTTTTTTACCAAAATAACTAATTTAAAAAATAGCTTAAAAGCTAAATTATCAAACATATATTTTAAATATATTTTAAAGTTTTTAGAGTTTATTAATTTTTTGTAAATAAAAAATATTTTTTAATATTATTTTTAAATAGCTCCTCATTCTCTTTTTATGTTATTTTTTATCACTTTTATTTTTGTTATCATCATCAACAAATACCTTTAAACAACACATTTGATTAATGACTATAATTGATCACTATTTTCTGTTAGCATTTTTACATATCGAGTAATGTATTCACCCATCTAACACCAACTCTACTCATTACATTTTCCAATGATAACTATTTTCATATATCGTCACCACTGTTATTATCACTGGAACATTTAACCATGATTTTTACTCAATGCTTATAACCTCTACCTCCGATGGGTGGTTGCCATCTTTCTTTATGTACTAGTTGTAACCTCCTCCATCAAACGATATATTTATCTTTTGAATGTCACATTTGGCCACTATTATCTTGGATAATTACTATTTTGTTATTTGTAAACTCTTTTATGCACCAACTCTTGCCATTGATTAATAGGTGCAGTTAAAAAGAGCCCAATAAATTTTGAATAATAGATTAATACAGATAATTTTTTTTAATATTAATACATTTTTTATTATGGAATTTATCACTTTCATAAATATCAATACATTTTACACAAATATTTATACAATATATACTATTTAACCACAACCCAATAAATTTTAATTAGCATTTTTCTTGATTAATTAAAGGACATATTTGCCTACTCTCTTATCTCTAAGCATCATAACCTCTACTATTGCCCGTCATCGAAGTTTGATTACCTTTTGCCCCCTAGGTTTATACTATTTTTAGCTAAAAAGCTACAAGTATTTTTATTTTTTACAATGCTTTTGATCATCTTCTCTCCAATAGTAATTCCCTTCCATTGCAAACAAAATTTATAAAGATTTGTATGTACTAAATATATTTTTTATTTCTATTTTTTTATAAAAAAAGAAAAGATTATATTTATTATACATAGAAAATAAAATGTTATAAGTGTTACCAAACACTGCCTAAAAATTCAAAATGATTTTTTTTAAAAAAAAAGCGAAAACACTTCTACAATATCAAAAAAGCAATTCATTGCCAAATAATGCGGATTAGTTTTGTTTTCCCCCGGCTTAATACCTCCAACAGTTAAATATGAAGCTTGAATCCGCAACATCCACAATAGAATATTATTTTGAAGCAAGCACAATGTGACATTGTTTACGCAACAACTGAAGGAACTCAAAAAAATATGCAAAAAATTATTTAGAATTTAAATTAAGTGATTAAGATTCAGTTGAATTATGGCTGACATTTTATTAAATTTGAATTTATGTTGCAGATGTTGAGATTTAAATATCAATTTTTAAATACGAATAGAAGTAGAAATCATGTACACATTAAAAAAAAAATCATATAAAGATTAACATAATTTGGTTCAATTTGCCTACGTCTACGGGTGTAAAAAATAATCTATTATAACCGTAGAATGTATAATTCTGAGATAAAAAATATTTCAAAACTCGGGCTTTAAAACAAAATTTATTTTTTCGCTCAAAGGTTGCGATATTTTTTTATCTCCTTGTACATCTCTACCCCAATTAATTTAATTTTTCACTCAATAATTAAATTATAAAATACATATTTATGAAAAAAATCTAAAATTCTAACCGTTATATAATAATATAACTTTAAAATCATAGTCGCCATATAATTATAAAATTTTAATTATGCGAGTTCGTAAAATACACTATACATACCCAACAATAAACAATACTTACTTTCCAAGTAAAATTTTGAATTCATTTACTAGGTATGAAGGATATTTTTTTTAATATTTACGTTATAATTCTATCTAATCATCATGCAGCTAACAATGTTTCCAGACAATAATAAACTACTTTTTATTGCCAATAAAAAAAAAATATATATATATATATATAACCAATCTGCTTTTAGTATGCGTCACTATTTTTTATATAATTACAAGTAATAATAGTACGTCAGTACCCAATAATTATCCAAAGTTGTATATATTATGGACGAAAGTTGTGCCACTCCCAATATCGTCGACCCTCCATCTCTTCCTCCTTTCACAACTTATTTTCGTTTCTTCCATGGAAGCTCGTAAGGAACTTCAGCTTCTCCCAACTGGACAACCCACAGTTCGGTGGACGTCAGAATCGTCCGTTGAATTCAAATCAACCGCGCCTGGTCCCTCTTACGATTGTCCATCGCTAGATCTTCAACTCTCAATCCCCCGGGGTCCAACTCGGTCGCCGTCGGAATTCATAAAACTGAAGCCGCTTGGAGATTACGGCGATGTCAATATTCCCGAGTCCGGCTGTGTCGAGGCGCTGAAATGGCAGGCGGCGGAGGAAATCCGGTTGGCCGCCGTGGAGAAGGCGTACGCGGAGCGCGTGAGGGAGCTGACCAGGCGGGAAATGGAGTTGGCGCAGTCGGAGTTTGCTCGGGCGAGGCACATGTGGGAGAGGGCGCGGGAGGAAGTCGACAGGGCGGAGAGAGTGAAGGAGAGGGCGGCGACTCGCCGGATAGACTCCGCCGCGTGCATCGAGATCACTTGCCATTCTTGCAGGCAAAAGTTCCGACCATAAGGACGACTCTCGTAATTTTTGCAACTGTGATACAAGCAGAAACCGTCACAATCTTTTTACAATCTTGTAAAAGAAGAATGACTAATTCGAACTGAGTGCACTTAGAACTATTCTTTTGAGAGACGATGTTTGCAAGCTTCCGTATTTGGATCCTAACATTTTCAAATGAGACAAAGATGCGTTTGTTTTTGCTAAAATTATTAATTTTTAGATTATAATTGGTAGTATAAGTTGTTGGTGTTTGATAAAAATTATAATTTATAATTAAAATATTAAAAAATAATTATAAATTATAACAAAAAATTATAAATATTTAAAAAATATTATAATTTTTAATTAAAATTAATAAATTAAAAATTACTAACAATAAATTTGACAGATACCACGAGAGAATAAAGCCGGATTAAAGGTCCAAAATGCTGTTGCTTTTTCGGGTACGATTTGTATGAATTATGGTATCGTTTGGATGAATTTTAAGGTTATTGTTTATTTTTATTTTTTAAATTTTTTTCACTAATATTTTAAAACTTTTTCAAATCAATTAGAAGACCTTAAATAGCAAAAAATTAGTCAAAAGATGAAAAAATTAAGCTAGACGTGAAAATAAGAAATATAAATTTTGATTTACTAGTTTAATTAGTTTTTATTTTTTATTTTTTTATAATTTAACCAAAAAAAACTAATTTTTTAATTCGTTTACACGATAGGAATCAAGAAAATGCACACATGATTATTTATCTGTATTGGTTGGTTTTATGTACATGATTATTTATTTGGTGAGATTTCAAAATCAGCCACCTCACTGCATGTGGACTGGGTGGCATTTTTTTCCCTCTTTCTTTTTTGGTGCAAACTGCAAACCCAAATGGCAAATTCCAACCAAAAGAAACATAAATGCTTCAAATTTGCATGTCAATAACAGTGCGACTTAAGTTAAGTTTTTAATTTTTAATTTATAATTTAGCAAAAAATACTTAAGAATATTCACACAAATCAGTTTATAGTTTTTTTGTTTATAGTTTTTAATTTTAAATCAACAAACACAAATTTTACTATTTAAGCTATAAGTTTAAAATTTTAACAAATAATTATAATTTCTAATTACAATTATAGTTACATCTTTTCATATATTTATAAGTGGTTAATAAATTAAAAGCCATTCACATACTATTTCATAACTATTCAATAATTACTCTTCTCACTATTTTTTTTTTTAAATGTACACATTTCAAGTACTCTAACTCTTTTTAAAATAAAATAAATATAATATTCCCAAGTAATAAGTCAACTCTATGAAAAGGAATATAAAAAAAAACATGCTATTATCGAAAACTATACAACTTAGAAACAAAAAATAAAAACATTTTATATATTTTAACAAAAACAAATTGTCCTAGACAAAAACATTATTTCTTCCCTTTTTCTTTTAGATAATATTTTTTCTCCTTCCCTCTTTATACTTAAAAAACTGAACTTATTAAAGGTTACATCTTTTTTTTTTTCAAAAAAAAAAAGTATAAAGAGTCCTGGCTTCTTTACACAAAATAAGAACAGCCCATTCCGGGCATATATTCACCCATAAACGACTACTCTCAATGTCAAGTGCTATTTTTGCAAACTCATATACAATTTTGTTTCTTTTTCTATCAACATAGACACACTCTCTCTGAAAGAAATCAGCTAAGACAAGTTTGTATTCCCTTAAAATATAACGGTGTTAAAAGTATCACTCTCCACAACACACCGATCTATAGCGAGACCCTTAATTAGGAACTCTCATTCCATGAAGGATAACTAGGACTTTAGTTTCCTTTAGTGAGCTCCATCCCGGTAGGTGTTTTGAGAAATTCGCCACAAAACGTTCTTCTTAATCTCGAATTAAACCTCCTAATCCTGGTTCTTTTTTCTTTGTATTGCATGCGCCGTCCACGTTTATCTTATACGTTCCTTGATCCGACGGGATCCAAGCCAAGGATGAATTGGTCGATGACGCGTTCTTTTTAGGGGGATCTTCATAGATTAAAGGTAACACTTTCAAGATTCCAAATAAAGGCTGGATAGTCAGGACAGGGGGAATTTTCATAAGCTAAATCTGACAGTTAAAATTCTAGTCGAGAACGTTCATGTTCATTGAAAAAATTAATGTTGAAAATTTATTTGGCACTAGCAATTCTTTAAAATTTGTTTATAGGAGATTTTGTTTGAGGTTTAATTGAGTCCTTTTGCAATTGGATAGTAAATTTGATCCATTAAAAATTAATTAAAGTACACTAAACTCGTCCGAACACCTTTAAATATAAAAAAAATATTTTAAATATAATTAATATGCTCAATAATTAGTAGAGCTATATCAGTCGAGCTCACTGATAAAACCCTTCTTATCGATGTTTTTGCATACATACATTTTATTTGTGCACTTTATATTTTATTTTTTAGACATAATTGTGGTGTGTTTCACACGAATCTTTAGACCTTATTTGGCAATCGAATTTAAGTTGGGCTTTTTAGCTTTATGCTTAAAGTAAAAAAAAGCTAAAAGAGCCAAAAAGCTTTGTTTGAAAATCCAAGACTTTTAGCTTTTTTGTTTTATTACATAAAATAGTTTTATATTTTTTTTACAAAGATCACAACTTTTATTGTACCTGTTCACCTTTTTTAAAAATTATATTTTTAAAATTTACTTGTCAAAATCTATTAAATAAGATCTATATTGAATATAAAATTATGTAAAATAAATTAAAAAAATTATAACAATTTTTTATGATTTAAAGCTTATTTTGTTTTTTAATTTAAAATCACCTATACGGTTATCAAATGAGATTTCTACTTATTTGACTTAAAATAACTTTAAATAAAAAGATAAATTTAAAATTAAATTGCCAAATAAAACTTTAATATAAAAGTCACTACACTTATGTGTACAAAATAAAATAAGTGCACAAGTAAAATCTCTCTAAACTTTCTACACTGACTTATAAGTAGCGTCATATCCATCATATTATTTCCATATTTGCACCCAAAGTCGCCATATAACAAGTAATTTATAATATCGTGTCAGTCAAATCAATATTCCCTTATTTTGAATGAAAGAAGTCAAAATTGGTGCACTCATTTAAGGGAAATTCATTGGATAGGAGATGAAAAGATATGAAATCTTAAGGGATTACGATAAGTAATTAATTAAGAAAAATGGTACTTACATTTAATGGATGGTAGTTAAAGAATATATAATGTATAGATATTTGTGCAAAATGTATTAATATTTATAAAAATAATAAGTCTCACACTAAAAAAATATATTAATATTAAAAAAATTATTTTTATTAGGTTATTAACCACCGCCCAATAGACAGTGGTTAGCATAACCCATTAATTAAAGACTCATAGACAATTTCATTTTTCAGTTGCAATATTATAAAAAAGTAAATTGTTTAACTTGTCTCCATTTCTTTTCATTGAATTATTGTGCAACGCGTTATTTAACGACTAACACTAATCTAAATTGAATTACCATTGGATTAACACTTATATTTGGCCATTGTATCAATGCCCTCGACAATAATTGCATAATAAAATATACGAATTCAAACAAAAGAGCAGGGTTCAAAAGCTCGACGCTAATGGAAAAAAGACAAATGAATTATAACAAAATGCAAAACCAATTTAATTTCAATGGGTTGGCCTGATGGTTAAGGTTTTGGATTGAAGGATTTGTTCCCTCCAAAGTTTTAGGTTTTGAAACCTTTTAAGTGTCATCAACTCTTATAAAGCTAGTTCATACATAGTTTTGTCTTAATTTTAATTACGTTTTTCTTTAGTGCATAATGAGATTAGTCCTTTAGAGATTAATCGATGTGACCTAAACAAATTCAAATATATTGAGATAAGAAAAAGCAAACCAATTGGTTAACAACAAGACGATATATTGGGCCCTGAATGAGTGAATTTGGTATATTTCTTATCATAGATTTTTTTATTTTTAGTGAATTTTTTTTTATTATTTAGTCAAATTATTATATTTTTTAGACTCTTCTCATTGAGATGAGTTAAAAAAGTAAATTTTTTTGATTAAAATATAAAAAAAATGTGAAAAAAACAAAAATACGCCAACAAGTCAAATTCTATATTATTTAAGCTAAAATAAGCAAAAATAAACTAATAAATTAATAAGTAATATTTGCCCAAACATAGCCAATAAAATGGAATTGGCTTCTTTCTAGTCCTATGATTGACATAATTCATTCGCTTAAGCCAATTTAGGATATAAAAAAAAGGGCTCACGATTTGAGCCCTTCATTTTATTGTCTCACTGTGTAATTATTTATATAAATAATTAAATTAATTGACTATATCGTTAAATATCTGAACAAATGTAATTTGTTCATGCGCTTAACGCCATTTGACAACTATGAATTTTTTCATAATTGATTTTGTTATTAGGAATGTAATTTGTTCAAACATATATATAACCATATTAAATCAATATAATAATTTGCCCAATTAATTTGCACACTTGAAAACAATAAAAGGAATGGTTGGAACAATCAAAGTAAACTCGGTTTGAGTCCAAAATTAACTCCTCAAGCAGACCGATTGAATCCATCAAAAGATCGAAGAGGAGCTGGACCCTGATAAAATAGCGCTGTACGAAATTGGACACAACTTGTTAACTTTAGCTCCTCCAAAACCAAACGCCCACGAGCCATGTCTGGGATCCCAAAACAAAACAAACAGATAATAGATAAGACGAGTCCTTGGTAAAAGGAGCAGCCAGGAGTGAGCGAGCATTTCCATGGAAGATGATATCTCCCATTGGTTACCTGATATTTTTAGTAAATAATAATATAGGATGTATATTAAGTGATTTTTTTTATTTTTTATTCACTTAATAAAGGTAGATTTTTATTATTTTATGTAAAATATTTTTTATTATATAATTAGATAAAAATACTATGTAAAAAATATTACACGGTTTTTCGAGACTATTTGAATAATTACTCTCTAAAACTTGTTACCCATATGGCAAATTTTTAAGTACTTCTAGAACATTATGTAGGTAATACTACGTTGTATTATCAATTAATTAATAAATAAATAAATAATTACAATCTACGTAATATGAGTGATTCTTTGTCTCCTAACTACTCAATAAAAATGAGTCGTTATTTTTTTACCGTATAATTTATCACTACCATATTGGTGGTATTTGGCATTGCTAAAACTTGCAGATTATAGATTGTTGTAAAAGTTGTGAATATTTGATAAATATTATAATTTGTTGTTGAAATAGAAAAAAAATAGTTATAATTAAATTTTATCAATTGTTATAAGTGTTTTAAAAAATTTATAATTTAAAATTAAAATTAATAATAAAAAATTAAAAATTATAACAAAAAAATCTCACCCGCATACAGGTAACCTGTCAAGCTTGGCTTCAATAATACTCTGATTAGGGTCTTCCCGAGGCCCCGCCATAATCTGGTGGGCGCCAAATATCAGAAACAGCTCTCCCATAAAAGTCCTTGTGAAAGCTACATTTTCTATGCTAGCAAGGATCAATTTACTCAATGCTTTCAAGATAAGTTTTAGCTTTTTATTTTTTTATTTTTAGTATGAGTGTTTGAGTTGGTTTAAGGATATTTTGATTAATTTTGATTTAAATTTAATAACCAAATACATCTCTAGTAGTCCCAAGGAGAGCCTGTTTGAGCTAGCTTTTAAGTTAATTTTTTTTGTAAAAAAGTTAACTTTTAAACTGTACTGTCTAATTTTTTTAAAAAAATATATTTTTATTTCTTAATTTAAAGAAAAAATTTATTACATATTTCAAATACTTTAACATTTCTTCGAACAAAATTACTATAATATCCTACATAAAAATTCAATTATACTCACAAAAAAAAACGTGTTAATATCTCAAACACTATAACTTAAAAATTAAAAGTAAGGGTATTTTAGATATTTAATAAAAAGAAAAAAAATAAAAAACCTATTACAAAAGTTATCCAAAACAAACTAATTTTTTTATTTCTCCTTTTTTTTTTTGTTGAAAAAACTAAACTTCTTAAAATGCAAACTTTTTAAGCATCCCAAAAGGCAAACTTTTTAAGCATCCCAAATATGCACTTAAATTGGCAACTATTGAAAAGTAAATATAAGCAGCAATGTTATGAACCTAGAAAAAAAATCTAAAAACTTATCAAGAAAGTGATTTGGATGATTAAGATTCATATTTAACATGATGTAGAATACACTTCAAGTGAATCTTAACCATCCAAATCACTTTTTGGATAAGTTTTTGGGTTTATAGTATTACTGAAACTCAAGGCTTGATCAACCGACTTAACTCTTTATTTAGAGTTTTGAAATAAGTTTATTTATTTATAATCGAATCTTCGGACCAATTTGCCCGTATCTCAACTAATTCTAGAACTTTGAAATTGGAGCCCATCTAGGATCTTCCATCTTTAACGAATCGTTGCAAAACTTCACCCAAGACCTCACTAGGCTCGACACAAGAATGTAATTTTAAGAGTAAAAACCCTTTTGCTCTCTTTCCTACGACTTTTCCCTAGTAACAATTAAAAAAGATTTTATTGACCATAACTTAAACTAATGGTTATTAGGAAACAAACTCAAGATTTGACTAGTCGATCTAACCCAATTGGTCATGTTTGTATTGAGAGATTAGAACTCTTGATTAAATTGTAAGTCCAAATAAGTTTGTATTTCATGTACGTATTGGGGGATTAAAAATCAAGATTGCATTATTAGACCATTTTTCCCTTATACGAGGGACAAACTAGTGAAAAATGAGAGATGATTGAGATAATTAGTGAGGGGATTATTTATCTCTATTTTTCTATCCACTAAAACAAATACGTGCTTAAAGTTTTGAAGCAAGTTTGGTGTTACAATTATTGATATATTTAATAACTTTTATTGTCTTTTTTTTTGGTTGATAATTTACCTAACATATGAAAATAAGTCAATTTAGTGATTGAAATTAAATATTATTTCAAGAGTATTGAATAATTACTCTCTAACAAAGAAAATTCATACACAAATCTGATAATTACTTTACAAAAAAGTTTATAAATAAAACTCAAAATTGTTCTAGAATTCAAAAATAGATGGATGAGATTTAATTGAGCGTGTGATCCAATGCATTTAATTGAATTTGATTAACGTATTTATGAATTCTAGGTTGGTTTTGAATTTTGTTTATGAATACGTAGTATTGTTAATTACGGAAAGGGCTTGGTTGGCTATGAGTTTTTTATTTTTTGTTATTTAAGCTAAAAAATCAAAATAATTTTTTGTTGTGTCGTGTGGGACTAAAAGCCTTAAAGTTATTTTTTTAAAGTTTTTAAAAAGTGTCATTTGGCAAGATAAATGATTTTTGGGCTTTTGTTTTTAATACAAGGATTTTGTTCTTAATTAATAACTATTAGAATTTAAATGTGACATTTAAGAAAGTTAATTTAACTTTATACACCCGGTTTGGATACTTGCATGAGAATTCAATAAAATATTTTTTAAAAACTTTCTTGAACGAAACAACGATATTCTAAAGTTTTTTTTTAAATTTCTTTTTAATCAAAAAGCTAAATATTTACTATTTTCTATTTTTAAATTTTAAATTTTTTATAAATAGTAAATAAAAATATGTTTGATAGTAGCCCTTGGCCTTCCCACATGACCACTTTGGCATCCTACATCTAAGAGCTTGTCAATCCTTAGCACAAATTAGTACTTGAACATTGTCACACACACCAAGATAAAAAAGAAAGAGGGTATGGCCCCTTCGCCAAGCACTCATCGTACAAGTAATTAGTTACTATGACGATTCCTTAGCATTTTGGGGTTTTCCCATTAAATTATTGTCCTCGATTCAAACGTGCAATTTGCAACTTCTCACAGTGCTCTGATTTGAAATTGAAGTTGACATGTTTGAATCCTTGTTTTATGGCCTTATTTGTGAATTATGCAACTTAAACATCCAATGTCCTGTTTATATGTTTATATGGTCATGTATACTTTCTTAATCTCTGTTTCTTATAAAAGACTAAGGCCTAGTTTGTTTTAGGGGACTGAAAATAGGATGATATAGAGTCTTGGAATTAAATGTCTTGGTATAAGTTGTTTTGGGACTAATAATCTTAATTTGTATTCAATGTATTGTTTTTCTTTTTTATTGAATTAGGTAAAATTGCCAGTTTCAAGGGTAAAATTGTTATTTTACATTTCATCCCATTCTTTTCTTAAACTCTTGTTTCCATATCCCACCCCTCCCCTCTTGACTACTTAATCCCTTATTTGTGAGATACTTAATTCATTTTGGATTAGCAATCCAACTTATGTTTTTCTCCTTAAACATGGGATACTATGGTGCTATGGATAACACATCCAATTCAACCTTTTAATCCCAAGCATCAAACAAGCCTTAAGGGATAGAGAGAGCACTCCATATGTAAATTATGCAAGAAACAATGTGTATAAATTATTACGTGTATAAGTTTGTACACAAATTTTTCAAAAGAGCAAGGTTCTACATTTATTGGGAGTGTTTGGCAAAGTTACTGTTGATAGTTTTAAGCTTTTTATTACTAGTTTTAGTTATAAATTATAATTTTTTCCAAACACTCATTACTATAAGTAATAATAATAATTTTTCTATTTCAGTTATAAGTTACAATTTTTATCAACACTCACAGTTTCTACTACAAGATATAATCTATAAGTTACTAGTTCTAGTAATGCCAAATACCCTCATTGTAAAATCAGCAATACTATGTACCCAGAAACAAAACTCAAAAAAATATCCAGAATGTGATTTAGATGGTCAAGATTTACTTGGAGTGAGTTCTCATCTTATTAAATATGAATCTTGACCATCCAAATCACATTCTGGATGCTTTTTTGGGTTTTATTTATGGGTATATAACATTGCTGTTGTAAAATTCATTCCGTATGAGAAGTTTGTGTCAAATTCTGTGCATACAAGAGTACTTACATGTGGTAGATTAGATTAGAGTCATAATGCCTACCTATATGCTTACACATGCATTTTAGTGTTGATATTAGAAAATAGCTTGTCCGAAGTTGTGTTTTTAACAACAGAGTGCTCTTGGGACTCGTGGAGTTTGTGTTTTCAACAATCTAAGAGAGAAATGAGAAATGAGTCGACACAAAAGAACCGAGAGTTCAACCAGAGAAATGTTGTTGGAATTCGTGAATTTCATTGGCCATTGAAATCCAGATTTCAATAGCAGATTCAATTACAATTGAATTGGCCATTCTATTGCAAT
>JAOTRH010113309.1:0-15211 GCA_034768845.1 Heliamphora exappendiculata
CTATGAATGTTATGTCATTCCTATGAAGTATTCTCAATAGTCGTTGTCTTGGAAATCCAATTGTTTCTTTCAACTCAATTCAGGTGAATGCTTTCTAATGTAGTAAGTGTCCCTTTCCTTTCAAATCGTGGGAAAAACAAGCACAACCTGAAAACAATTATCTAAGTATCCAAAATCACAGTCTGCTTAATAGAACGAGATATTTGTTGAACATGTTGTGGGTTAGGATTCTACTTGATGTAGGTTATTCTAGCACTCTAGAAGTTGTATGCAATCTTTTGTGAATAGGATTATGCATCCTAGGTGGTATTTCCATTTCTTAGATAAGAAAAGCACCTTATTGAATTAGATAGATAGAATAGAATTCTTGGGAGGACGGTGTATAGCAATGCCAGTGAAATAATGTAGATTAGTTTGTCATACACGTTCATGCAACTGCCATTCTGCAGGGTAAAGGATATGTTTCCAACGCTCCTGCTCTTGTTGAAGTCCTCTATCTGGATTTAAGTGGTAAATTAATACCTGTAAAAAAATAGTTTTGGTAAAGTAATAGTGATGCGGACAATCTACGACGTTATATTCTTAGATTTTATTAATTTTCGGTATATTACTAAGATATTAAATTATATGGATATTATATCATTTAGATATTATTTTCATTTCAAGTAATTTAGGATATTGTATGATTTTGTTTCATTTAGTTAAGGATTCAAGTTTCTATTTTTAGTTCAGCTTTATGCTTATAAATAAGATGATCTTTCGATGTATTAATCGTACTTGATTAATAAAGTTTGAGTGATTATTGTGTGATTTCTCTCTCCCTTTTCTATTTTCTCCCATAATTTCTATTCTTCTCTCCTAATCCTTAATTCCTCTTCTTCTCACCTAGTGGTTCTAATCCCTAATTTCTATTCTTCTCTCCTAATCACTCAATCTTTATTCATCAAAATCTAATCAATGCATCGAAAGATCATCTTATTTATAAGCCTAAAGCTGAACTAAAAATAGAAACTTGAATCCTTAATTAAAGGAAATAAAATCATTTAATATCCTAAATTACTATAAACGGAAAAAATATCTAAATAAAACAATATAATATAACATAATATCTAAATAATATAATATACTAATATAAGAAAAACGAATAAAATCTAAAAATATAACGCTGTATATTGTCTGTATCATTTCCACTCTTGAGAAAAAGAACTCGTTCCGGAGTTTTGAGTTCAGCCAGAATGACTGGATACGCTCATGCCAAATAATCAGGTATCGTGACTAGGTCAACCGCTTCAAGATTTGTGGGGGCCAATAAGTTTGGAATGTGAGCCAATTGACGAGATCCACAAAATAAAGTTTGATAATCCATAGAAAATTTTCAACACCCACAAAATCAACCTGGCCGAAGCTGATGGAAGAAGCGGGAGATGGAGAAGATAACGTAATAGTAGGCTCATGCTGAAGATAGTCCACGGGTGATGGAAGCATTTGTGGTGGAGTGTCAGGCATGGGTGGAGCTGGTGGAGTAGGAGAAGGTGCAACATTCTCGGGCCCAAAATCTAGCGGTGAAAAATGTGTGCTTCAAATGAAGAAGAGCTTTTTTTCCTAAACAAACCTATACCGCTAAAGCATCATCAGATTCATCTTCTAAGTTGTTATAAAAGTTAGGGCTGCACAAAAAAATCGAAAAAACCGATAATCCGGTCCGGTCCGGTCCGGTCCGTACGGTTCGGTCCGGTTTTTATTTGTCACGGTTCGGTTCCGGATTAGAAATTTTAAAATCCGTTCTGAATGGTCCGGTTCTCGGTTCTGGATTAATCTCACGGTTCGAAACCGGACCGGACCGGTTCTATTTAATATTAATTTTTTTAATATATATATTGATAATTTGAGCCGTTTATTTTGTTGTTTTTAGTTTATATATTATTACTGTAAAAAATTAAATTGATCGGATATCGTTAATTAGCTTAACAAATCACATTTGTGTTAATAAAAATAAACCGTGATGTCTATTTTATTATCACAAATGTGATTTGTTTTGGTAGTTAAGGATATCCGATTAATTTGATTTTTAATAGTAATAATATATAAATTAAGAATAATAAAATAAACGGTTTAGATCATCAAAATGCATTTATTTTGGTTGGAACCGTTAACCGAACAGTGTCCGATCCGTTGTCACGGATCGGTTCCGGTCCGGTTTCATTACTTGAACGGTTCGGATACAGTTCCAAAAAACCTGGAACCATTATGAACGGTCCGGTTCTTGATTTTTTGAAAAACCGGTCCAATCCGGACCGTGTGCACCCCTAATAAAAGTGCAACATCTCATTTTGGATTTCTTGACGTGAGCCTGCAAGAAATTGAGTAGCAACATACATTTTAGTAAATTTTTGAACTTGACAAAATAATTAGAGACACTAGAATCTTGTTGTGTAAGATTATTGTCGAATAGTGAATGCTTATGAAATGCTATCAGGAATTGGTCAAGGCGATGTATGTTCCTGCGGAAAGTGTGCATGATGCCGTGAATGTTGTGCATAGTTTTGTCAACGAAATCCATTCTTTTAACTCTCTTTTTTTGGTCTCTTTTTTCTTGACTCGTTTCCTCTCTTTTTTTTTTGACACATCTTTTTCTTTTTTTTACTCCTTTTCCTTTCTTTTTTGAAAAGAAAAAAGAAAAAAATTAAACTTACAACTCAAAACCTTGCTCGTAGGAGTTCCTTAGGTGGTGCAGTCGGGGGTAGCAACAGATTTTCTTGGTAGATGGGCATTGGCAAAGATTGCGTGTAGTAAAAAAAATGGGTTTTGACTGGCGGCAAAGAATTCATGGGGAACAAGCAGTGTTGGGAAAGTTTGTGTGATTTGACAAAAATAGAAAGTGAGGATATCGTAGAGAAATAAAATGGACATAAGATAGTTAGGGAAAAAGATAAGTTTATTTTTTATTTTTTATTTGTCTTATGGCTGGCCAGAAAAGGAGTGGAGGGGCTTGAGGAGCCTAGGTGGGCTAGGCCTCCTTTTTCATATGGGGTCTAAAAAAAAAAGATGGGCCGGTTTTTTGAACTTGAGCTGGGAAAAAAACTCTAGGCTTAAGTATTGGGCTGAGCTTAGTTGGGTCAAGGAACTTGGGTCGAGTATAGGGTTAATGGGTTGGGTGTGGGTTTTAGGGAATACGGGGCGGGCTGGTTAAGGTTTGGTTTTTCTTTCAGGGTCAAACAAGGGTAAGTGAGGGATGGCAATTTCCCCCACCCTGTCCCGTCCTCACCCCGTCCCGTTCTGGCCCCGCTTTGTAAGGTTTTCCCTGCCCCCGATAACAAACGGGATGGAGATGGTATTTACTCTCTCGTTTCGTTTTTCCCGATTACATAAAATAAATATTTTTTAAATATTAATATATATATAAAATATAATTTTATAAATATAATAAGTTCAAAATATTAAAATATTATATTTATTTCTAATTTTTTTATTTTTTATATTTAGTTATATTAATTCATCAACTATTATTTTTTATTTATTATATTATTTATAATTTTTATTAATATTACTCTTTTAAACCTTAAAAATTATACCCGAAATATCCTTGTACCTGTCTCATTTCCTGCTACTTCTCCGATATTTTTTTCCGTCCCGTCCCGATCAAATAGGGGACAGGAATGGGAGAACTAATCCCTGGCCCTGCCCCGCCCCATTGCCATTCTTAGGCGCAGGCAGGGGATAGCAGTGATGGTCGTGGTGGTTGATGGTGACGACGATGGCGATAGCGCGAGGCGGCGATGGAACGACTATGGTGGCGGCGCGACTGGTGGTGGGGATCGTTGAGGCAGCAGCGACAATGCAGGGAGAATGTGACGCAGGTGCCGCCAGTGGCGGCGAACCTGGACGGTGAGGGCAATAGTGGTTGGTGCGGCGATTGAGGCGTGGACTTGCGGCGATGGGATGATGGTGCTTATGGTGTCGACAGTCATGGAGGGAAAGGATGATGGCGGCGCTGACGGCGCAGCTAGTGGTCGTGACCTTGGGGGTCGGTGGCGCTGGCGGCTAGTGATGGGAATCGTCGAGGCAACGGCGATGAGTGAAAATGGTGGTGGTTGCGCAAAGAGATGGAGGCTGGTGGTAGTGCTGGACAACGGTTGTGGCGCAAGACTTAGGTGATGGATCGATTCATCTTTGATACTAGATGATGTAGATCTACTAAGTGAGAAGAAGAGAAATTAGGGATTAAGAGAGAAAAATAGAAATTAGGAAAGAAGACAGAGAAGGGAGGGAGAAATCACACAATAATCACTCAATCTTTATTAATCAAACTCTGATCAATACATCGAAAGATCATCTTATTTATAAACCTGAAATTGAACTAAAACTAGAAACTTAAATTCTTAACTCAAGGAAATAAAATCATATAATATCCTAAATTACTAGAAACAGAAATAATATCTAAATAAAATAAAATAATACAATATAATATTTAAATAATATAATATCTTACTAATATAAGGAAAACGAATAAATTTAAGAATATAACGCCGTATATTGTCTGCATCAAATAGTATTTTAGATTTTTGGAAGTATTCACTCATCCCTTTTTACTTTTTAATTTTTTCGATAGTTCTGTTCTGATTCCTCGGGGTAATCTTCAATTTATTTCTTATTTGATTTATAGGCCGCAAGTATTGTTTCTTCAAGCATACATCCTCTTCATAATCTTGTTGTGTTGGTGAGTATTGGAGTGGGATCACGGCTTTCAAATTTCTGTTTCATATGTTTAAATTCATATAATGCTATTATGACGTTTTTTAGCAGTGTATGATGGGTATTTTTTTCCTGCTTTTCAATGTACAGAAGTATATTGAGGAAAAATTTAATGCTGATGAGAAGCTTGTTTGGGTTAATTACCATATTGCGAAAGGCTTTGCAGGTAAGCTTGTGCCAATGATCTACAGATTATGGATTTTATATCAATTAGAGAAATCTGTCAATCCTGTTTGTATGCATATTTTGATGCATGTAGCCTGCAAAGCAGACTACCCCAAAACACAATTCATCTTCTCAACTTAATCCTATCCAAGCAGTACTGTCTCCTCCTTGTTATCGAAGAGCGTGTGCCGTGTGCATTACACGTAAACTCCTTTTATGATGATCTCCTTTTAATACCGTGTATTTTAATTGTTTTGCAAGTAACAACCAAGTATTAGCAGGAGCATTGTAAAGAAGAAGACCCTATGGAATAATTGGAACCTTTTTCTCATGCCTATTGAAGCATCTTATTATTGTTCATTGATGTTAGTTTTTTTTTTAAAACATGTACTCTGTTTTTTTTCTTACACCTTATGAAAGCCCATTTCTTCGGCTTTCTTCAACTTCATGCCATTGTTGTTTCCTAATAGTACAAATATCACAATGAAATCCATCTTCAATAAAGCTTGTGACAGTTTAGGATTGGTTTTGTGCAAACTTCCTTTCTACAGTTTGATCTATTTGTAATCGATTTGGAAGCTACAATGTAACAAAATCCGAAAGGCTAAGTGTGAAAAGTAATTGGAAGAATTGCAAGTTAGCTTTAATTCACTGCCAATTTGAATACCCCACCAATAGGAGCTTTTTGTATGTGGTAACTTTGATTGGGAGGTTTTCCATTTGAGTGGTAACTTCTGGGCAAACAGTGACCAATTACAAGTCAAGTGCAATTATACAATTGAGGTTACTCTAAATAAAGAGTGTTAAATTTGAGCTGATTTCTATGTGCACGTGTTGCAGCTCTTGAGCAGCTACTAAAAGATTATGCAGGCAAATATGCCACTGGAGATGAAGTCTATCTGGTTTGTTTCTTCTCAGCTATCTTTATTCAAGCCTATATGCTACCGTATAAACCTGACTGCATGTGCATCTCTCTCTCTCTCTCTCTTACCCAATCCCTAGTTTCTAAAATATGAGAGCTGGCTGTGTAAGCTGAATGGACAAAGTACCTGATGTTGATCAAAATATTAAACTTGTGTTGCATCTTTTTGAAACTTGGGAATTGGGATAGTGTTGCCTGCACTTGTTTTTGTGGCAGCAAAGGGTTGAAATTGGCTTGGTTTCCAAGGTTTTACATTCCTGGATCTTTGGAGAATAATCAATGGTAATCTATAACAGAAACTACATTGAGGGTGTTGAATTGAGCTAAGGGGTAGGGAAATTGCTCTGTTTTGTTAGGGCTCTGGCAACTAGGGGTTTAGTGCTGAAATAGGTCTGCTTGGGGCTGTGAACATATGGTGGCTATTGTAATGTCATTGCTTTTGGTCCAAAGAGAATGAAAAGAAGGGAACCCCCCATTAGAATGATGAGAAAAAGCCCACCTACACCATCTCACTTTTTAAAAACTCAAATCTATTGAATAAATGTTTTACAAATCTGTGCTTATCCTAATACTACTAGGATCAAAATTCTATTGCCGTGGTTTAGTTTTGCCAATGGAGGAATGAAAGCTAATACTTGACATTAATGAACCTTTTACTTTCGCTTTGTCAAATAAAACTTGATGGATTCTTTAAATCATCCAATAGCCTTTTTAGCCACAAAATGCAAAATCACGCTCTGAACAATTATAATTCTCCAGAGCCATGGGTTAGTAATTTTTAAGCCGGAAGAATAGCATCTGTTGCTCCATATAATAAATTTTGAATTGAAAAGTTGTTGCTTCATACTTTTGGCGATTTTTACCAGTGTAATTATTGCATTGTTGGGTGTTTCTCAACTGTACTTTTTCTTTTTTGTATTTTTTGAAAAAAAAAAGGTTATATTTTGATTAAAAAAAAGTTACTCTTGCTATTATTCTTTACAAAATTCTAAATAGTAACAAACAACTACCAAAAATCTCCATATTCCGGTGGCAATGTTTGCAGTTGCCTATGAAGCACAGTTAAGGCTATGACATACGGATACGGTGATATAATAAAATAAAAAAAAGTAAAATATAGGTACAGTTAGGATATGTTTGTAATATATATATATAAAATTTGTAGTATTGTATTATTTATAAAACTAAACCAAAAGCAATAGTTAATCCATTTTGTTGTTATTTTGAAACATTCAAAAATTGAATAAATAATAAATAAAAAGAATTTCAATTAAACATATAAAAAAATCTAGATGGTAGTATATTTATAACATTAAACCTAGAATATTAACTAAATAAAATAATAATTTTAAAAATAATTTATTATTTGTTGGAGGCAATAGTGGTGGGGCCAGAGACGAGTTTGACATACTTGTCCATGGCAATTGAGCTAAGAGACCCCTAAGGTGAGAAGAGAGAGGAGGCAGACAATGATCAAACTCAATGAGAGGGATATAACCCAGAGTAGACCAGGGAAAAGGGCAAAAATGAACCCCTCTGCTGAAACCAAATCCTCCTTCAAGAAAGGAAAGATGAAACTCAAAGAGAAGGGTAAGAGCTTACCAGAGGGGAAATAGTCAGATCTTCACATCGTCGAGAGATGAAGAGGAACGCAACTTAGAGTGCGATGGTAGATGCATTCCAAGCGAACCGTCTCAGCAAATTGGAGAATCAATTAGGTACCAACGGTCAGAACACTTCCCTATATATGCAGGGAGGGGTAGAATTTGAAAAAATAAGAATAGCTATCCCCTTGTGTAGACGAAAGGACGTATACAAAACGCGTCATCCGAAACGATGCACGTCGACAGACGGCAAACGAGCAATCGACAGGTGTCGCGACACAATGATGCATTGAATGTAGCGGATGGCCGAGCCAATGAACAGTCAATGGGTGAGTCCCAAGACCGAGCATGCGAAGGAAGGTTCACCACTAAGCATGTCTTATATAACGGTCAGAACTGAGCTGGGGGGAAATGAAGGGGGTCAATCCAAACACATATGGGCCGACCCATAAATCAAGTCTAGGCCCACTAAGTTAACGACTGGAATGATCGGGAAGGTCATTTGACACCCTGATGATCGGCAAAGCCAACCTTTTAACCGTGGTCAATACGAAAGGCATTAATGGCGATACAGGCGAGGTTAGAGAACATTTATGACGAATGAGTGGCCGAGCGTAAAGCATTAATGATTGTAATGTGTCCGTACATCTCTACATTGATGACAGCTGGAGTTACCTAAAATATTTCGGCAAACAGTCGACTCTGAAGAAAGAGCCCAGACAGGTCTCAAAAGGGGAAGGGTAATTCCCGCCAAGGCCAAGCTTGGACGGCTTGTTACTTTCTCGCCAAATCCACACCGAGATTAGCATAAATACCGAAGTCAAGCCACAAAAGGTATATACACAAATTCTTATTTACAGATACTCTGTCAAAATCTCTTCAGAGTTACTTCTCCAGCTTACAATACAATAACTTAAGCATCGGAGGAGCTTTCTGACCCGAGCCCGCTGGGTAGTCTTACCCTCTTTTCTTGTGCAAGAGTCATTAAATTGTGGAGTTCGACATTTCGGGTATAGTTCTTTCCATTTTAACTCACTTCTTTGGATTTACCCCCACACAAAAGCTAATGCTTGACATTGATGAACTTTTTACTTTCGCTTTGTCAAATAAAAATTGATGGAATTTTTAAGTCATCCAATAGCCCTTTTAGCCACAAAATGAAAAATCACGCTATGAACGCTATTATAATTCTCCAGAACCATGGGTTAGTAGTTTTTAAGCGGGAAGAGTAGCATCTATTGCTCCAGATAATAAATTTTGAATTGAAAACGTGTTACTTCATACTTGGCTATTTTTCCCGTAGAACCTTGGGTTAAATATGGTGTAGGAACTTTACTTCTAGTTAACTGCGGGCAAGTGTTTACGTGAAATTATTATATAAATGCAGCATATACTAAGTAGTCTTCCTGAAATATATTCTTGGTCATTGCTTGCAGGCAGATTTGTTTCTAGCACCCCAGATTCAAGGAGTGAAAAGGTTCAATGTTGACATGGTAACACCATTCCTATACTTCATGACCTCTAATAATTTATTTTTGGGCTTCAAGCAATTTATGTAAAAATGTGTAACTTTACATGCTTATTTCTTACAAAAAGAAAAAAGAGAAGGGAGGCGGGGTTGTACATTCTTTGCTGTCTGACTTTCATAATTTAGGGAATGGATGCTGCCATGCTGGTGCGTTGTTTACATGTACTGTAGTTTATGGTTGTCTCAAGTCCCATGAATGGGTTATTCCAAAAGTATCTTTACACGGAGGGTGTTTGGTGTAGTTGAAATTATGAGCTTATAGACTATAGTTAAAAATATGTGATTATGACTTCAAGCAAAGTTACAAGTCTATGTTAAAGTTGTCAACTTATAATTTCAAGTAGTAAAATTTGTGTTTGTAGATTTATAATCAGAAGTCACAAGCAAAAAACTAAGCACACATGACACATGCTTGAATTTTCTTAATTTTCCTTTGCTGAACTATAAGTTAAAAAGTTAAAAAATAAGCTCAAACAAACGCCCTCACACACACATCATATTTCCCCCGGACAACGTGTAAAACGAAGACAGTGCACAACACTTAAATTTCTAATAAAGCATCTTCCTGGTTATGTGATAGTTCCAATAAAGACAAACTTGCCATGCTTGAGTTTTTGCCTCCAAAATTTGGTACTTTATATTTTCTGTGCATCTGCTCCATTCGACGAAAGATCTACTTACAACATGGGTGTTGATTTTTGCAGACTCCGTACCCTCTTCTATCTAGGTTGAGTGCGGCATACGATGAGCTACCTGCTTTCCAAGATGCTAAGCCAGAAAAGCAGCCCGATGCGCCAGTCTAGGCATTGGGTTCAGGTAATAGGCTAGTATAAAAGAATTAGTCGATATGTGCTCTTCACCATTACATTACTACTGGGTGCCTGACTACCATGCATACATGTTCTTAGATGGCTATATCACCCAGTATTAGAGCTTCTTGGAGAAGCTCTCCATATAAAGTTTGTTGGCTAAAATAACTAGCTGATACAGATTTTTAGTACTCCAACAGACTCTATTTTACTAATTATTTTACAATTCATAGTTTTGGCCAGCTAAAAATGTAACTAGCCATTGAAGGCTGGTCAAGTTAATTTGATCAACTTCATCAGCCACATCACTAATTATGCGTTCATGTATCGTTTTGTTTTGTGTTCTTTACCTAGTCAAAATGTCTTATAGTGTTGGAATTGATGCATAAGAAATAGCTAGCCAAAATAAAGATTATCCATTTTTTAAAAGTATATTTAGATAGGAAAAATAATTATTAGCATTGGAGATGCTCTTAGGTTTCTAATGAATTGCTATGATTGGTGTTTGAAATACAAAAGCGGCCTATAAGACCGGTTGTTGTCGTTAGGGATGACAATTTATCCGTCTCGCCCAAGTATGTCCCAGCCATGCCATGTTATTTACGGGTTTTTACCGCCTTTGATAAAATTGGGGGCAAAAATGATATTTGTTTTTCCCGTCCTTAGTTTTTTTCTCCTTGCTCCCAATTAAATAAAATAAATACACATATATACATATATACATATACATTGATAAAGTTTACTTTTAAAAATATAACAAGACATTGACATAAAATATTTATCATTTTTTATCCCTGTTTTTTATTTTAATCATTTATCAACTATTATTTTTACTAGTTATATTTTCTCTCACTTTCATTAGTATCACCCTCTTAAAGCTATACCGGCTATTCCTAATATATTCCCATCCCCGCCTGGTCCTCACTTCTTTCTGACTCTCTCTCCTCTATCCGTCCCGTTAAAATGAGGAATGGAGATGGGACCGGACCCGCATTCCCGCCCCATCCTTCCCCATTGTGGTGGTTTATTGACATGCTTGATTCAGGTTATCTTTGTTGCTAAACCTCAGTGGGACTCAAATAATAGTTGAAATAGGGGTTTGATGGGTTTGTAACTGATGAATCTTCCTTCTTTCTGTTGTTTTCTGAATATAGATCAGAAGATGAGAAGAGCATGTTAGGTTGAACTTTCAAGTTAGAAGTCTGGGAAGGAGATCTTATGGAGAGCTGTTACAGTGCAAGCCAGTCGGTAACAATTGAATAAAAGGGTGGGAAGTGGTTTAATGCCCTGAAACATCATCAGTTCAACTTGTCTTGGCTTATTTATTTTATATGCTTTTAAATTTTCTGCTTCCTGTTACCAGTGTAATTATTTATGCTCTGTTCACTTGTTAGAAATTTTATGCAAGAAAGTTGTTCTTAAAAAAAAAAAGGTGAAGTAAAGCAAAGGAAAAAAGAAACTTATTTTCTTGTGTGTTCATTTGATAACATAATTTTATAAAAAAAGTAATTTTTTATTATTCATTTGTCAGGAAAAGAAAAGATATAGAACAGAAAAAATCAAAATATTTAAACTTTCAAATTGCACAATAAATACTTGATGAATGAATAAATAAATGCACATAATAAATAAATAAAAATAAAGTAAAGGATAAATAATAAACATTGTTTGATTTATGTAAACATAATAAAATTTGAAAAATAATATAAGTGAATAAAATATAAGATGGAGGAAAAAATATAAGATGGAGTAGTTTTTGGCAGGAAGTTAAGATTTTTAGGATGGAAAATTTCATATTTTTTGTGGGATGTATTTTGAAGGGAAGTGTTCCATGAGAAAAAATAAAAAAGATTGTGAGTCCTATTATTTTTTGGACAATTGAACACTTAAAAAATATATGAGAAAATATTGCAAAAGTAGAGGGGAAGGGGGTAGGAAAATTTTGAGGGTAATTTTTGAATTTTAAAAGAGTAATACTAATTAGAGTTATTGATAATATATTTAATAAATAATAATAATTAACGAATTAATATAATTAAAAATATAAAATAAAATAAATAGAGAAAAAAATAACTAAAAAAATAATAATTGACTCATTTTTTTAGTTTTTATTTTTAGTGAATCTTTTTATTGTTTGGTTAAATTTGTATGTATTTCAAACTTCTCTCATCTTTATTTTTTAATATTGAAATAAGAAAAAAAATGATTTGAAATATTGAATTAATAATATCAGAAGATATAATATTATTAATCTAGTAAATTCGGTACTAACATTTCAAAATTTACTGGATTGTACAGTTCAATTCCCCGAAACAAATGTGAAACTGATTTTCGAATTAGGTAGGATAAATAGTAATATTAATTGTATTAGTTGTTCGGTAGAAACGAATTATATTATTTATACGGTGAAATTGAATTATATATATATTAAACCATTGTATGAAGTAAAAATTAATTCAAGTATTTTAATCTCCCTCTATATCACAACTCTGACGGTACTAACAATTATTCGTGTCTAAAGACACTAATAATTTTTAAATTATTAAAAATACCAATATGATAAAAAGAAAATTAATAGTACATGCAAGTTCCTAATATCATTAATAATTCTCATTAAGTTCACTCGTAATTTTAATCAAAAACAAAAAGAAAATGTGAGTAAACTAAATAATATACAAAATTAACTATATTTTTTAAATAGTCATACATTACAAATAAGATCTGAAATAAAGATAGAAAAATATTAGGTTTAAAATAAAGAGAGGGGGAGAATCTATAATAGAAGAGATTAAAATTTGTTGTTGAGGCATTTACTTGGCAATTCAAGAGTTATCATTTCTTTATGTTCAATGAATGGCTACCCATCTCTTTACTCTCTCTAACTATTTCTTTTCTCTTTTTTATTTACCAATGTATAAAGGCATCTTAAATACAATTTAATCATAAAATTACTTTTAAATAATGAGCAATTATTTAAAGTATTAAGAATAATAATATAGTAAAAATTTCAGTAAACTTACCAAAAACTTCTAACATCACTAATTATTTTTAAAAAAAAAAACTTATAAGTTTCAACGAAAAAACAAAAACAAAAAAAAGTATATGTAAATTAAAAAAATACAAAACCATATATATTTATGAGACAACATAAATGTATGTATATATTAAAAATATATTTTTTGACAAGAGATAAAGTAAAAAGTTAAATTTAAAATTAAAAAAAAATTAAATGAAGAGAGAGAGAATGTCACAACAAAACCCATTTAAAATGTAATTTTAAATGAAGAGAGTCACTAGGAAGATAGAAAGGAGAGGAAAAGTAAAGTTCAATCAACTCATTGTAGCCATTAAAGTAATAATGTAGTAAAGTTCAATCAACACATTGCCACGTAATGTAGTAATGTTCAACCAAGTTCAGGGATTCTAAGTGTGATAGTTTTTAAGTCTATTTTTAGTTTTTTTTTTATTTATTTTTTGATATATTTTTGCCGCGTAAATTATATTGTGTAAATATTAAAATTTGCACAATTTTCGAAGTTAGTTTAGATTTGTAGTCATTCGGTACTCGTTCACCTGTACTAAAAACTGTCTCCGAAATAACTGTAAAAACAAGAACTACAAGTATACCACGAGCTATCACGTATAATACTGATCACGACACCTCGTGTTGTTTTTAATACTTTAAAAATATTAAAATTATCTTTATCTAAATTTTCTATAATATCACAGTAACGTTAGAATTCTGTTACAGAACTTCCACGAACTTCAGAAAATCTCCTAATTTTTATTATAAACCAATCATCGTTACGATTTCGAGATCAAATCCTAACCGCGAGTTGTGTTAGTTGAGGTATTATATTAGTTTTATATTCATCATATAAATTTTTAAGTATTTCATTTATTACTTCAAGTTATTTTGCATTATTAGAAATATTTTTTAAAACATATTATAAACCAATAATTTTACTCAAGATCTAGTATGAAAGTTATTCTAAAAATATGTATTATTTTATTATAATATTTATCAAATTTATTTTTTATACTAAATATCATCCAATAATAATTTACATTGAGTAAAAATTTATTAAATATTACGATAATTTTTTTAATTGTAGTAAAATTAATGGAGTAGTAAGAGTATAAATATAAAAAAAATAATTTTATTGCTTAATAAAAAACTTTATAAATTTTTTTATATGCATTTAAATTATCCTAATCACTAGGTATTGGTGGAGTAAAATTAGTTTTCATATTCATTTCAAAAAATAAATCAATTATTTTTTTATATTTTATTACTAGTTGTAACATATTATATGTCGAGTTTCACATAATTTTTATATTGTGTTGTAATTTTTTACATTTTATATATTCAAATATCGGTTGTTCACTCATTGACAATGGTTGTTCCTGTTCTATTATATAATTAACAACATAATTTTATGCGCGTGTATGATCATAAAAAAAGTTAATAATATTACCAGTTAGACCCCTATCTATCTGCATTTGTGTAGTGAGATTAAGAGGTGCATTTTTTAGGTGACTATCAGAATGTCTACATAAGTGGTTAGTGCCACTCAATGTGTTACTCAAAAGTAATTTATTATAAATTTTATATTTTGCTTTAACAGTAACGGTGCCATCAGTACTTTTTTCAAAAAAAAATTTAAAAAATTCCAAACACATTTGAAACATTTTTACTAGATGAACCTACAGATGCAAATGCAGATACAACAGCAGATGTTGATGAACTAGTGAGTGGATTAAGAATAGAAACATGGAGAGTAGGATTAAAATCACTAGGTAAAAATGTGAAAATATCTTCTTTTTCATCAACGAAAAATATATTTGGACCCATCAATAAAATAAAAAAATAAAAAAATTTAAAACAAAATTGATAAATTAGAGAATAGAGAGTAGAAAAAAATAACTTATAATTAAATTTTGAAAATAAAATAAAATTTAACTTTTTAAAGAAGTTAATTAGAATTTTAAAAAATGTATTCAAATTAATTAAATATTATAAAAATTAAATTAAATTGCAGACAATAAAACAAATCGAATTAAGGAACTCCGATATTAAATCTTGATCTCGATCGATTTGTGTTTTGATCTTGATCTTGATTTTTGATTTTCACTCTATGATTCGCCAACAGTTGCACCGAACCCGAATATTGCCAATTCACCAATTAATTAGAGAGTAGGGAGTAAAAAGATTTTTGAATAAAATTAGAGAGAATAAAAGACTATATTTATAGAAAAAATATATAATTTCTTTTTTAAAAAAAAGCAAAAACTAACCATTGAGCCGGGCTCGGACCGAGCCTAACGAACACTTAATCTTAACCCTTCATTTTTAAATCGTAGCAATCCAGGCCGTTCATTCGAATTTCTGACCGTTGGAGGCATGCAAGCCGAGCCTAATGGCTAGATT
>JAOTRH010113320.1:0-15210 GCA_034768845.1 Heliamphora exappendiculata
CATAACTGTTGGCGCCATCAAGTCGCCGATCTACCAACCGTGTGGATGAGGAAAACACCTATGTGGTACGCTGCCGATCAGCTTCAACATTGGATTCGCGGGTTACAGAATGCTCTGACATCCTTGTGCATCGACAAGGAACCAAAAAATACCACGCAATACACGTCTCAATCCACACGGAGGTACGATAAGGCACAACACCAGGCTTCACAACATTAGGGAACCAGCAGACATCACTGTGAGGGAAGAACCTGGTCGCACTGGTTCGAGATCTTTCGGAAGGCTAGGAGTTGGCGGCAAGACTTCGAAGTAGCCTACAGTGGTCGGCAAGGGCCTAGAAGGGGCCGCCTGTGGATGGCAAGGGCCTAGAATGGTGGATGGTGGTCGGCGTCACCCTTGGAGGGACTAACGAGGGTCGGCGACCTCTGTGGTCGCGCCGACTGTGGACGATGGCACCCCTGGAGGGGGTAATGAGGATCGGCGAAGCCTCTGGAAGGACTGACGAGCCTCGACAAAGCTTGCTAGAGCCCCGATGAAGCTTGCTAGAACCCCGACGAAGGTCGGCGCAGACTTTGGAGTGGCCGACGAGGGTCGACGGTGGTCGGCGCAGGCCCCAGGAGAGCCGACGGTGGTCGGCGCAGGCTCCCGGAGAGCCGACGGTGGTCGGCGAGGCCTCTGGGGTTGCCGACGGGGGTAGGCGAGATGGTCTGACGGTGATAGGTTCTGATGGGTGGCGGCTAGGGTTAAGGTTAGGGTTTTGCCACTGATGGGTAGGATTAGGGTTAGGGTTTCGTGATGGCTGAGGTTTCATGGCTCTGATACCATATTAGAAAAGAGAGAAAAGATATAAGAAAGCGTGTATCACATTGTGGGATGTGCACGCGTATTTATTAAGTACCGAAGACATACTATAGATACTGTGGGTATCTCCACAGGATATTATTAATACTAAATATATTTAACATATGTTTAAGCTTTTTTTTTTCCCCTGATGAATGGAATAATAGATTATTTTCTTTGCTCTCTTTTCTATCAATCCTATCTCTTCAATTTCTATTTTTCTTTTTAGAAATTTTAAATGGTAGAGACGATGATTTGTTGGCTATGCTTCAACGTGATTCGTTGATGCACGAAGCAGACCATTTATTCATCTTTGTTATGCTCTTGCAAGTGTTTCTTTCATATGATTATTGCTAACCCAATGTAGCAATCTTTTTGCATAAAATGATTTGAAATGCCCATTTTCCAATTAAATTGGAAGTGCTCGTATGGCCCTTGGCTCAAAAAAAGAAAAAAAAAAACCAAGACCGAAGATATGATTCGGTGTAGTACTAACTGTTTTTTTATTTCCTAAGTGTGGTGCCTTATGTGGATGAGGGTTGAGAAGAGCATTGCGTATCTTCATTTATTTGTATTGTCCCATGGTCTTGTGACAACTTCATTAAGTGCATCTTTTTCACAACTTTTCAGCTCAAGTTTTAACATTGTAAAATGATAACCTTTTGTTGATGAAAAACCTACCAGAGCATGTTCCCATTGAGAGTACTCTTATCTTTAGAAATTTTCAAGGTATCACGTAGTTGATTATTTTCAAGGTCAACATCAATGGAACTAAGAGTTCTACAAAAATTATCATAATTTTTGTTAACCACATTAGATCAGGAAGCAACATTTCTTGAAACAGTTAACTTACCAGCTTTGCTTGATAAGCTATCCCAATTGAACTTGGGAGTGGCGTCCAACCCCAAAACAGCTCCAGCTATATTAGTACCCAAACCCAAAATGTCTAGGGCTGAACTCCCATGTACATACCTCTTATTTTGACCGACTAAAGAGATTGAACCCACTGTTTGAACAGTAGAAGTATGGAGAAAGTGGGTAGCCATTGATGAGACTGTAATAGGATTAGTACTAGAAGATGGGGAGGATGAAACAACCTCATAAACTTCTGGAGTACCAAACAGTGACCTTTGCAAGCACACAAATTTTGTTCATCAAAATTATCATCAGAAGGTTCATCGTACATATCATGAAGACACTAATTGTGCAAACCATAACCTTCAAGAGAGAGCTTCCTGTCACCAAAATGGCCAGAAGTAAACCCATGTGAGAACCCTTGCGATTCTAGCCTATTCCGAACTAAACTAGCATGAAAGTCCTTTACTGTATATTTTCTAGAAGGCCTACTCTTGCTTCTTGGTTTCTTTCCCATGGATAAGGAAATTGCAGCCTGAGACATTTCGCAGTCTTTCCTTCTCTGTTCATCGGGGGAAAAGATTGGTACTTTCCTTATATGTATACATATTTGTATATGTAAGCAAAAACAGGAAGGGGGCTAACCTCAAAGATCTAATTTACGCTTTGAAATATATATCTGTATAAAGGGTAGTCCGGTGCACGAAGCTTCTGCGTATGTGGGATTCGGGGACGGGGATGAACTACGATGGGTTGGCAAAAATAGGATGGGGGCTAACCTCGAAGGTCTAATTCGCGCTAAGTGAGGGCTTTTCCAAATCAAATCCGCCGCTGATTTCACTTGCCGAATATGCTGTAGTCGAAGCAGAGAGCGAGACTTGTGAATCCTAGAATGGAGGAATGCTCGTGTCTGATCTCAGACCGCAAGACCTTGGGCAGATCCAAATCTTGAAACGGTTTGTGATTAGAGGAATGCTCGTGAAAAGAAATGGATATCAATGGAAAAAAAACCCTCCCCCCCTCCCTTTCCCTAAAAGGCACTCTCTGTTAGGTGGTTCCATCTTCTTTCATTGATGTGGTACAAATTCATCTTGCAATGCTTTGGGAGATTTGGTTGGAGTGAAATGCCAGAACTGAATATAACTTTGATGAATTAGGAGGTTTGTGGGATAAGATTTGTCATTTGTCTTGTTTTTGGCTTCTATTTCATCTTCTTATAATGGGATTCCTTTGTTCCTAGTTAGTAGAGATTGGAGTGCGATGTGTAATATGTAAGTTTTTGTCTTTTGATTTTTCTTTTCTGGCGGACATGTCCTTTTCTTCTTGTGTAGTTTCTCCTTTTCCTTGTTTGATTATTTTTGTTGCCGACAAAAAAAAAAAGAAAAGAAAAGAAGAAAGACCATATTAGAATTGGTACTTAGGTGATGAGATCTATGAAACTACTGTGCTGCTGCTCAATTGCATGCACATTAAAAAACTAAGTGGAGCAACATAAGGAGAGTACTTTTTAAGAGTTAGATCTCATTGGCATGGATTGTATATGGTAAGTTCCATGGAATTATGGTAGGCAGCTTAATATCCATACTATGTAGATTTAGTATGCACTCAATGGATCTCAATAAAAATAAAATAAAATATAACAATGACAATTACCTTTTTCTATGCATAAAAACAAATTCTGATGAAAAAAAAATCAATACTTTGTTTTTTGTTTTTGTTTTTTAAGATGCGTGTGTAATGAATAATGAATAATGAAAAACATTGGGTGATTGTTTTATATTAAGTCAGTATTTACTTTATCCTTTGGTGTCCTTTAATGTCAATGGGTGGAAAGCCTCAAAACATTTTGTTTCCTTCTAAGCTGATTGACGCAGCACACTGAACCAAAAGTTCAATTGATGTGAAATATGGCTGGGAACATGGACTGACCATGGAATTATTTTTGGAATAGTTTAGTACTATAAGTTCTGGCCTTCTAAATGTTGTATTTGTTCAGACCTTGTAAAACTTTGGCTCAAGTTTATAATTGTTACTGACCGTGGTTTTTTCATTCTTCCCTCTTTCTTTATTATCTTTGTCTCTATTGGCTCAGTTGGTACTTTGTACTTAAAAAATATTGTGGAGAATAATTCTATTACCTTCTTTTCTTTCCAGGAAACGGCAACAAGGATGGTCTTTACTCTGTACTTCTTAGGGACTACAATGCGTATGCTGCCGCTGCTTGCATGAATCGTTTAGCGAAATTAAGGTATTGTCCTAGCATGTGTATTTTTATTGGCGATCGCCTTTTCCCTTTCTGTTGACATTCTTTTTCTCGGTCATAAAATTGGCTCTTTCTGCTGATTTACATTAAAATTGATGGGCGATGATCTTTTACATTATCATTTGATTTCTTGTACCAAGATTCTTGTTTGAAATGATTGTAGATAAATGATAATATTTACCTAGTAAGGGGTGAAGCCCATGTGAATTATACATGTATATTTAAATTTTAAAGCTTGTTCATAAATTGTCTGCATAGTGCATCCTTAAAGTGACACTTCTCGACATGTTCTATGCTGCAATTCTTTGGTGCATTGAGCGAGTGGATTTGTAAAAGTTTTAAAACTTTAACAAACCAATGCATGTGAAATTTGGAATATCTAGTCTCTAATCTTAAGCTTGTTCATAGGGCATTGATTTTTTTCGTGATCCCTATTTGGCATGGGGATTGGAAAAACATAGCTCTTTCTAGTACTCTCCCTTCTGATTTATCCACTTGTGTGCGATTCTTAAAGCTGGTGAAGTCAATTTAATTCTTGTTAAGCCTGAGGCAGTTATTAGAAGGATATCAAAGAGTTATTGATGTAGTGTCATCTTTATTATTATGAGCTAGGTGAATTTATGTGATACTGTAATGGGCTTGTATGAGAAAGGACTCTACAATTACATTGTGAAGGAGAGAAAAGGGTGAAATAAGGAGAGAGAGGACTTCAAAAGTTGTAAACAATATTCAAGGTGGCCATGGAATTAATCCGAGTCATTGTTTTGAGATACGCAAAGTGAAACTTGGTGTTATATACATACTTGGGAAGTAAGTGCCATGATAACAGTTTTCTACTTTCCTGTCTTTATCTGTTGATCTCTCTGATGATTTGATGTTTTGAATTGATCACTCCATATCCATGCTTCTATGCATTCGAAGTTACTGTCATATGGTGTTTTTCACTAGAGATTAATTCAATCAATTTTGGTCTCCACTTTGTAGAGGGCTTCTCTTTCTTTCTATCTATCTACTCTCACCAGGTTCAGCAAGGTTTATTTATTATATGAAAGTATACTGTAGTTGATAGTTGTGGACAGATGGCAACGTATTGCACCACATGGAAATGGAAGGAGTTATGTTCCTCATTTTCTATGGTGAGAATTTAAGGTGTAATGCCCCTTTTTAGGGCTTTCTAGGTGTGACTTCCACGTCTCATCTCTTATGTTGGTAAGGATTCAACTGTTAGTTTGAAAACCTTAGGTTGAACTTTAATTTGAAATGATGATTTTACTTGAAATGAATGTATGATGAACTTTCCTACAAATCAAGCAAAGATTGACATACGAATGATAGTATTAGAAAACTGTTAAAACTTTTATGCTTGGGATAGAATATGGAAGTCTATTTATTTTTTTTAGAGGACAAGTTTGAAGAAAAGAATGACCATCCATAATTATCTTGACTTAGTAAATATTAGGGTGCTTGGAGAACAATTTGGTTAGTTGGAGATGAAAGAAATATTAGTAAAAGTATTTTTCTGTGACCTAGACAACATAAATGATGGGGTTGTTGCGTTAGCGATGGTTGAAGGAAAGGTCAATGGCAAGTGAATTGTGAAAAAACATGGGATGAATACTTATGAGAAAAAATGCCAAATAGGCTGATATGCAGGATCTACATTGAGCACTTTTCTTTTTGTCTAAATCTTATATGGGCATGTTTCTTTGCTTATAAGAACTGTTATTTCTAGCAATTGTTAAGGGATTTGGAATCTACACATTTTTTGTTAAGCTTCATAAAGCTCTATATATACAATGTAGTAGTTATTAAAGGGAAATAAAACAAACCAAAGCAAACTAAGCTTTGTGTCTCAATCAATTGTGATTAGTTATATAAATCATTTTTCACAATATTGCTATGTCGAGCTTTATATGTTTAGTTAAGTTTAAAAAATGCACATCACTTTTGCTATGACATTTCATGTCATTTTCACTAATAGTAATTGTGTCATTCTTTCTTATTATTTGTATTTACCACATAATCTTAGTCTATTCTCTTTCAACTTATTCTCAATTTAGATAATTCGATCTTTCTTGGTCTTGCAATACATTTGTGTAAGATTTCTTATCTTCGCTATACTCATTTCATTAGTGTTGTCTTTCTTTGTTGCCAGACATGATCTGTCAATTATCGTTAGCCTTAATAGTTTTTTTTAAATTTTTTTTTATTTTATAAAATCTTCTTTGCAATTTTGTTATCCATCGATCATATAATATGCCAAAAGCATCTCTCCATTTAAGCCAATCTATTTTTGATTAAATGGATTGCATCATCTCCAATCTCTCTATTGTTATTAATAATTGAGCCTAGGCAACGAAAGTATTCCCTCTTTGGTATCTCTTGATATTATTCCCTTTTTGGTATCTCTTATTTTTATTCGTTTCTTCTAAGATACTTCAGATTTTATTGTTGCTAAAATTACATTTCCTATATTCAGATTCTACGCTATTTAATTTTAAACCCTTCCCGACTTGCAGTTCTTCTGTTCAAACTTCTAATGTATTAAGCCCACTATGACATATCATTGAAGTTCATTTTGCGTGTTAGGTAACGGACCTTAATTTTAAACCCTTTAACTAAGTGCTTTTGTTCAAATTTCTATTTTTCTAAAGCCACCAAGACAATGGTGGTGCTTGTTAAAATTATGCCGAAATAGTTTTGTTTTGTCTTCTTTGAACTTTTTTTTTTCATTTTTCTATCCAATTTTTATTTTCTAATTCCTCGTCGCTAGAAATTTAAGATGTATTTTTTTTTTATCAAAGTTGAAAAAAGTTTACTGAATACGAAAATAAACTGTAATTTGAATGAAACTCGTCTTTTTTCATTTTTGTCCATTTTTTTATATTTTTGGGTTTCTTGTGACAAAAGAAATTTATTAAGTACAAAAATTTGGACTAAAATTATAAAACATCATTAAAAGAAAAAATAAGCTTTTTCGGTAAAGAAATAAGGACTAAAGGTTGATCTTTGGTATAATTCAACAACCAAGATCTTCCTTCTCTTTGAACTCTTTTTTTTTTAATAAGTAATTCGGTTAACCAAAGTGTTGTGGTTGGCTCAAATGGCAAGAGCCCAATAACCCCCACTTACCCCCCAAGGTTCGAATCCTGAGATTCTCTACCGCTAACCTATAAATGTTAACCAAGAAACCTCTTTATCACCTAAGCCTTTCTACGCCTTAATAGGTTATACCATATACAATTTCCGAGAAAAACCTTTCCTTCCACCATTTCTTTCTTCATAGGATTTGAACTCATTATCCCTCGATGTCCTCTTAACCTCCTAGTTAGCTAATTCATATATTAAATCATTAGGAATGAAGTCATTCATAAAACAATAGGTGTAGTATCATAGTTTTAAATAGCGATAGCGGTTGCCGTAACCGTAATGATGGCGGTGACACGGTTTCAGGGTGCAACGGCTGTAACGTAATGTTAATCTATATATTAACATATTACGTTATCCTATGGGTATGCTCATAGTAGTTATTGTAATTCTTCCTAAGTTAATAAATATGTGTATATGCCTCTCTATGAGTGTACACATTTCTAGTATTTGCTCTTTTATATTATAACATGGTATTAGATCCATGGAACCCTAGCCGCCAATACCAAATCCTAACCCTAACCCTAACCCTAACCCTAACCTTCAGTCGTCAGCCACCAGCCCACAAACCCTAGCCGCCAGCACTCCAGTCGCCGCCAGCCACAAACTCTAGCCTTCGCGACCACCGTCGGGTCCCTCGCCGCCAGCCACCGCTGACCCTTCCAAGCCCCTCGCCGACCACCGCCGACCTCCGTCGACCTCTGTCGGGCCTCCCTCGACCACAACCAGCTTTTGCGACCAACCACAGTTGCCGGAATAGGCTTCAAACCTCCTCGTCGACCACCACCAGCCTCCACAACCTCTTACCGACCACTGTCGTACCTCCGACAGTCCCTTCCAGAGGGCTTCACTCTCTCTCTCTCTCTCTTTCCTTCACTGCATCTGTCCAGTCTGTACAATGGGCTGTGGTATGCTGGTTTGATGATGCAGTGAGGGTTCCGCATAGTTCTCTGTTCTTTGTCATTCATCCGTGTGGATGTGACTTGTGCTCCGTGGTATTTGTTGGTCTCCTTGTAGGTAGACAAGGATGTCAGAGGATTCAGTGACCTGTGAATCCCAAGTTGAAGCTGGACGGCAGCGTACCACATAGATTGTCTCATCCTCCACATGGTTAGTTGATCAGCGACTCGATGGCGCCAATGGGTATGCTTTATGGAAGAAGAGCGTCCTTAAGTCTCTTCAGAGCATGGAACTTGATTCTCATATGTTTGATGATCCTCCATCAGCCACATCAGCGACCTTTCATCCACTAATGATCTTTCTCGCCTCTACGATGTTATAAGAGGTTTCTTTCTGTCACGACAGTCCGAGAAGCCACTTCAAGATCATTTTATGCAGTTCAAAGTTTTGGCTGACGAGTTTGATCGCCTCCTACCATTCACGAATCAACTGTCTCCGTTCCAGGAGCAGAGGCAGTAGCTCTTGGTGGTATGTTTTTTGACCAGTCTGGATTCCGAATTTGACTCAGCACCGCTCTCAAATCCTGGTTAGGGCAAACATTTCTACTCTCTTCGAGACATTCTGTCGTGTGAGCCTGGCGACTCGTCGGGATGAGTCTCGTGGTCCATCTGCTATGGAGAATTTTGATCAGTTTGCATTGGCGGGGCTTCATGGTGGCCGCAACTGTCGAGTCTGTGGTCGTGGTAGCATCAAGTTTGGTCGTGGAGGAGGTCGTGATGGTGGTCGTGAGACCTGTACGTGCCACTATTGTGGAGGTTTGGGGGCCACATTCGGAGTGAGTGTTATAAGCTTCATGGGAAGCCCCCACTGGTGGCCAATGCCACAACTGATTCCAGCTAGCAGGACCATGACCAGACGAACCCTCAAGGGGCAGGCAACTTGTCCAGACGGGTTGTTGAGATGAATACCGCAGAGTATGATCAATATATGTATGGTCAGTTTGGCCAGAGTACGAGTTCCTCTGAGGTACCAACGGCTACCTTTGCAGGTGAGTTCCTCTGAGGTACCAACGACTATCTTTGCAGGTAACCCTACTGCATGTGTTGCCACTCCACACACCTGGGTCATTGATTCTGGAGCTTCTGCTTACATGACTGGATCATTAGGTATTCTATCCGATTATAAGCTGACTCCTGGTCATGCTGGTGTTTTGGTTGCCAATGGATCCTCCTTAGCTGTTGAAGGTTGTGGTGTTGCGCTATCGAATCTTGCTCTTCCTTTATACAATGTCTTGCATACTCTTGATAATCCTTTTAATCTGTTATCTATTAGTCAGATTACTATTGATTTGGGCTGCTCAGTAATGTTCTTCCCTGATTACTGTATTTCTCAGGATCTTACGACAAAGAGGACTATCAGTAGAGGACGAATCTCGAGGGGGTTGTGCCTGCTGGATGCTGCTCCTGCTCAGGCTTACTCTTGCCCTGTCTGTTTCCGCTCTTGATGTCCATTGTCGTCTTGAGCATCTTGGTTTGTCGAGTCTTAAAATTGTTTATCCTAGTTTATGTTCTATGTCTGCTATCGAGTGTGAGTCGTGTCATTTTGCCAAGCACCTGCGTATGCTTTTTCAGTCTCGAATCAATAAAAGAGTTTCTGCTCTATTTCAATTAATTCATTTTGATGTATGGGGACCTAATTCGGTTACCTCTTTGTTTGGTTTTTCTTATTATGTGAGCTTTGTCTATGATTACTCTCATGCCACGTTTATCTATTTATTGAAGCATAAATTTGAGGTGTTATTTGTGTTTACTTTTTTCTGTATGACGGTGAAAATCTAGTTTGGTACATGTGTTCGGGTATTACGGAGTGATAATGGGGGGAGTATATGTCTACTGCTATGAGGGAGTTTATGGTGGGCCATGGTATTTCTCATCAGACGTCTTGCACCGATTCTCTAGAACAAAATGGGGTGGCGGAGAGAAAAAATAGACATGTTTTGGAGACAGCGCGTTCTCTTCTATTTCATATGCATGTTCCCCACCATTTTTGGAGTGAGGCTGTTCTCATTGCATGTTATCTTATCAACCGGTTGCCGTCTACTGTTTTGGGTGGTACTTCTCCGATGTCTGTTCTAGCTCCTACTTCAACTATGCACTCCCTGCCCCTTAAAATATTTGGTTGTGTCTACTATGTACGTGACACCCGATCACAGGTGACTAAACTTGATGTCCGTGCCTTAAAATGTGTTTTCCTCGGTTACCCCCAACACCAGAAGGGGTATCGGTTTTATTGTCCCGCGTTGTGTCGTTTTATTGTGTCTCGGGACGTTACATTCCTTGAGTTTACTCCGTTCTATTCTGCTTCTCCTCCTGTTTCTTCTACTGGTCGTGAGTCTTCTCCATCTCCTCTGTCCGACGACCTTCTTATCTATCGGGTTTCCATTGATGCTCCTGCAGCCTCTCCTTCACTGCTTCCTTCAACGCCTCATGTAGCACAACCCTCGAGTGATCCACCTCCTGCTGAGCCAGTTCTCTCGTCGGTTGATCCATCGGTACGTGAGCCCTCTATTGTTACTCGTCGTCCTTATCGCACCTGTCGGGATCACCCCCGTTATGTCGAGTCCTATAAGGGCTTGTCTGCATCTTTACGTGCTTTTATTTCTACAGTTGAGAATACTGATGTACCTGATATTGTTTTAGAGGCTCTCTCCCATCCCGGCTGACATAGTGCTATGTTAGAAGAAATGGCTGCACTTGATAATAATGCCACTTGGGACCTTGTTCTTCTACCATCCGGGAAGCAAGCAGTAGGCTACAAATGGGTCTATACAGTGAAGGTGAATCCAAATGGTTCTTTGGCTCGCTTGAAGGCACGCTTTGTTGCCAAGGGTTGTACCCAAACCTGTGGTGTTGACTGTTTTGAGACCTTCTCTCCGATCTCCAAGATGACTTCTATCCGCCTTTTCCTTTCTCTTGCCGCGACTCGGAGCTGGCCGCTGCATCAGTTGGATGTCAAGAATGCCTTTCTTCATGGCGATTTCCAAGAAGAAGTGTATATGGAGCAACCTCCCAGTTTTGTTGCTCCGGGGGGGTTTGATATGGTGTGACGCCTTCGCCGTTCTTTATATGACTTGAAATAATTTCCCCGGGCCTAGTTTGGGCAGTTTAGCAAGGTAGTGCAATAGTTTGGTCTGCGGCAGTCAGGGAAAGATCATATAGTGTTATTTAGTCGGGCTGCTTTAGGATGTATTCTTCTTGTTGTCTATGTTGATGATATTGTCATCACTGGCGAAGACATCATTGGGATTAGTGATTTGAAGGCTTTTCTGCAGACCCAGTTCCAAACTAAAAATCTTGGGCATCTGCGGTATTTTTTGGAGATTGAGGTAGCCAAAGAAAAGCGTGGGATCTTTGTTTTTCAAAGAAAATATGTGGTTGATATTTTGCGGGATGTAGGCCTTCTAAATGCGAAGAGTGTAGATTTTCCGATGGATCTGAGTGTGAAGTTTCTTCTAGGTGACGGTGATGTGTTTTCTCACCTTGACAGATATCGTCGAATAGTGGGTAAACTTAATTATTTGACCACCATGACTAGACTTGATATTGCCTATCCTGTCAGTGTAGTGAATCGATTCATGTTTGATCCTCGAGTTCCACATTGGAATGCAGTGGTTCGTATTCTACGGTACCTCCATTCCAATCCTAGGAAGGGCCTACAGTTCTATGACTGGGGTCACTTCCGTACCGAGGGCTTTCTAATGGGGATTGGGTAGGTTGTCCTATTGATAGGAGGTCCACCTCAGGATTCTTTGTTTTTGTTAGTGGGAACCTAGTATCGTGGAAAAGTAAGAAGCAGGATATGGTGTCAAGGTCCAGTGCTGAGGCAGAGTACAGATCTATGGTGTTGGTCACATATGAGATTATATGGATTCGACAGCTTCTCACCGAGTTCGATGAACAGCCTACGGGTCCTACCAAGTTATGGTATGATAATAAGTCTGCTATTTATATCGCTACCAATCCAGTCTTTCATGAGCGAACAAAACATGTCAAGGTAGACTGTCATTTCATCATACACGAGTACAAGAAATGCACTATCGATTTTGGTTTTGTTCAACCTGGTGAATAACTTGCAGACTTATTTATTAAGGCTTTACCCGGGTCTCGTGTTCAGTACATTTGTAACAAATTGGGTATGATAGATATCTATACTCAAACTTGAGGGAGTGTTAATCTATATATTAATATATTACGTTATTTTATGGGTATGCTCATAGTAGTTATTGTAGTCTTTTCTAACTTAATAAATATGTACGTATGCTTCTCTATGAGTGTACACACTTTTAGCAGTACTGTAACGAGCCTTTACGGCCTCTACACAGCTATAAGGCCTTTACGGCAACTGTAACGGATTTTACACATGAGATTTTTCGTCACACTGCTAAATCGCTCGTAATGGGTAATGGGAGGCACCAAAACCTATACGTAATGGCGTTACATAACGGTAACGGGCGATTTTTAAAACTCTATCGACTGAAGATCACTTAAGAGAAAATAGATTAAGGAGGTGTGGACCATAGTTTGAATAGCGGTAGCGGTCATTGTAACGGTAACAATGGCAGCGATGTAGTTTCGAGGTGTAACGATCTTAGGCCTTGTTTGTTGCTGGTTATAGGAGTGTGGATTGGACTACTAGTTCTATAGGCCATGTAATATCATGTTTGATTTTAAAAGATTGAGTTGGACTATTAATTCACTTGGACTAACAATCCCACTTCTGGACCGAATTTACAAACTTACATGAGACCTGGTATTTCTAATCCAATCCAATTGAATTGGATCTTCAATTACCATATTACCCTTATTTTTATGAATGATACCAAAACTGTCCATAAGCTATACAATTCCCTCTTCCTCTCTTTCTATCTGAACAAGAAGTTGTGTTTTGATTTTTTCCCCATGTACTAGCTGCGCTGCATGAACATTGATCTCTGTTCAAACAACGAGCCCATAATTCAACATTTAAAAAGGGCCTCCATGGTTAGGGTAAGATTGCAGCTGACTATGGCTCAAGAATTGGGGTAGAAGATGAACCAAACAAATAGAAGAAAAAGAAAAAGAATAAAAAAGGGGAAAAGACGGAGGGAACTAAGGAAATAGAAGAAAAAAAGGGAAAAAGACTGAAGGTGCTGAGGAGAGAATATGAAAGAAGGGAGATTTTAATGCAAGGGTAAAATTGGAATGTGATAACTTTAATCCAATCCTACAAAAGCAAACCAAACAAGTTATAATTTAGTCCATTGTCTAATCCCATGCAAATTGAACATGGAAAAACTAATCCGATCTCATTCATAATTCAACCACATTCATAATACTTATACTAATCCCACCTCCTTGATAATCTCACCTAATTTGCACCGGTTATTAAACAAGGCCTTAGCATATTGGTAGCTGTAACACGAGTCGTGGATTTTTCGTTATTTTGCATAACTCGCTAAAATATAACAAACAAACATGTTTTTATTTTGAAATCCTATTTATTGGAGTTTTAAATAGTTTTAGTGAATTTTGTTCATTTTCTAGACACGATCCAACTTATTTTAGGCCAATATTTTAATTTCTTTTTGTCTTTTTAGAATAAAAAGTAATGCGATATTAAATATATGAATTTCACCTAAAACAACCAAAATCTAAATATTCTAAACTTACTTTGTATAGATGTTGAACAAATATTTTTTTAAGAAATCAACTAACTTTTTTAGATTTTTAAATAATAATAAAAATTAATAAATATTCATATACGAATCTAATCTAGATTGCTTACTTTGCATATTTCTTGAACAAGTAATTAAAAAAATAATTATTTTTTATTGTGTTAAAAAACAAAAAGTAATACAATATTAAATATCTGACCCGACTCAAACTAACCAAGATATAAAGATTTTAAACTTCACAGATTTAATTTGAACGAATTTTAACAAGAACAAAACATAAGATTTTGCATTTTTGGAAGACAAAAATACCAAAAAAAGGCATATAAATTTGTTTGTTTTTTTATCCAAATCTTGCGAACTAATGTTTACTCATATAGAGCCACAATTTCTGGCTGTTATTGATCATTTGTGAATAGCGAACACTTCCACAGAGGAAGTATGTCGTATTGGACACCCGTGTCAAATACCGATGCTCTTTTGACACTCTTAAAAGAGTGTCCAACACTTTTTAAATGTTTCTTAGTTAAAAATTAAATTTATAATATTAAACACTTTTTTAATACTCCGTGGTTACTTCGAGTATAGTTTTTGAACCCTCCTAAACTGTCCTATGTGATGAATTCTTTTATAGTAGCAATACCTTGGATTCTTTAAAATGCAACTTATATGTAGTAAAACATTTATAAGATGAATATATACCTTTTAAATTGAATTAATGATATGTTGCAAATATTTTATTATCTCTAAATACATTATTTATATATTTGGCATAAAATAAATATATAAAATTATAAATTTCTAGCTTGTCCTAAATGTGTCGTGTTTTGCATTAAAAAAAAAATCATGTGTCAGTGTGTCATGTCTATCGTGTTGTGTCCATGCTACTTAGGTGACCTTAGATATTGAACAAATAATCAAAAGATGAATGAACAATGCAAGCCATTACCCATTGGAACGAAAGAAGAGTGTTGAAATGAATCTAAAGAATGTTGAGGTGAATTTTGTAAAATTAAGGTTCACCCAAGTAAAAAATGAGATTTTCGGCTGTTATGAATACCTCCCCGACAGAAAAAAGTGAAAGAAATTGCTCCAAAAATTAATTTCAATTGATTCACTTATCAAAGAGATTCAAATCCACCGTCCCATAAATTAATTATTTTTCATTCCTCATCCATAAACCTTTTTTTATTATTTCAAAATACCGGTACACTATAAAAAAAGTAATGGATAAGCATGCATTCTAGAAGTGGAGCTTCTCGCTGCCTTAGGTGAGTTCCCTACCCATGGTTTCAAATAGCGGTAGCGGTTTCCGTAACGGTAACGGTAGCAATGACACGGATTCGGGGCGTAACGGCCGTAGCGTAACGGTAGCGGTTACCAGTGCCGTGATATTTTTTTTATTTTGCATATATCAACGAAAATGAGCTGATATGCATGTTTTTTTTCTAAAACTATATTTATTAGAGTTTAAAATATTTTTTGATGTATTTTG
>JAOTRH010113330.1:0-15210 GCA_034768845.1 Heliamphora exappendiculata
CTTCTACCGTGTGCCCTTGTTCCACCCTACCTAGCATGTTCCTGCTATGCTATTTATGAGTTTTTTCCATCGCTGATAACATGTGGGATGGGAACAACATTTGTTCCACTATTTTAATTTTTTATCCCGCCCCCAATTACATAAATTATATATATATATATAAATACATTATTATTTTTAAAAATATTATAAGACTAAAATGTAAAAATATTATATTTATTTCTCATTTTTCATCTCTATATCTTTATTTTTACATTTTAAATTTAATCATTCATCAACTATTATTATTTGCTATATTATCTTTAACTCTCAATAATATCACCCTATAAAGTTTAGAATCCCTGAAAAATCTCTATCGCCATCCATTCTTGCTTCTTCTTTTTTTTACTTTCTCTCCCTATTCTTACCTTAATAAAAGTGAGAATAGTGATGAAACACTATATATCCGCACTCATTCCGCTCTATTGTCATTCTTAGTAATAAAGGTAGATGGTGGGTCCAATTTTAATTTGAATGGATGTTGGTAGGTTTAAGTTTATGTGGCTTTGGATAATGGATGGATTTGCGTGGGTTTTTGTCAATGACACTACTTTATCTTTTTAAAAATACCAAAATTGACTTTTCAATTTAAATGGTGTTTAATTGGACATAATTGAGAAATAATAACTAGTTAAAGAATTAAATAGATCCAAAAAGAAATTAATAACCAAATTGAAAATGAGATATATGGTGAATGGTTCTATTTTGAGTATTTATTTAGGGACAAGTCTTTTCCACTTTTTAACCATATCATAAGGTCCTATTTTCAAAAATTATTAATGTTTTGAACTATTTTAACCTTAACTAAATGAGAATATTATCGCTTTAAGCTAGTTGCCAAATGAGAATATTATCGCTTTTTCATCCTAAGTTTTTAAATAATAATAATTCGTGGTAGAAGATGAAAATGTTCTTATTTTCTAAATGTTAAAATGGGAATTTTTTTATATTTCTAGATGCTCAATTTCTCATTATTTAGTTTTTTATTATTTATGCAATATTAATATATTGTACATTATTTCTCATTTTTAACAAACGAATAATTTTTAAGTTTATAACGCATTTGTACATTTAATACTAATTAAGAAAGTTCAGCTTGTTTGGTTGCATTTTCTAAAATTGTTGTTTGAAAACTATTTTGTAAAAATAAATTTAAAAAACAAATTTATAATATTTTGAAAAGAGAAATTGCATTTGGTGTATTATTTTAAAAAATCCTAAACCTAACAATAACCTTAACCCTAATTGGTCCCAAATCAAGAAACGCTGCCAACGCTGAGATGCTGCCGCCAATTGAGACGTCGCTGGCAATGACTGAGTCGCCAACGGAACGAGACGCCAAAAAGAGCTCATCGCATAGCTCGTTTGCTAGGGTTTTAAACGTTTGCTGGGGTTCGCTATAGCGATCATTTGCTATAGCAATCGTTGCATAGCTCTTCACCATATAGAGATTGTTTGCTATGGCTATTGCCGAGATTGTTTGCTATGGCAGTCATTGTCGTCATACTGGATTAAACGAAATGTCAACAACGAAACGAGACTCGATGGCGACGACAGCAGTTAGACTCGACAACGGTGACGGCGGCAACAAGGATGTGAGGCAACGATTGAATAGTTTAATTTGTTGAAACTTCAAACAATGGAGTTAGAAAATTCTCAAAACATATTTTTGTAGTTTTCACTTTTTCTGTTTTTCTCTTATTTGAACCCAGTTTTTTTGAAAAAAAATGTTCAAAAAACTCAACCAAACAGATTTTCTCACCTTTTAAAAAAATAAAAAGTGAAAATTAATTCGAAAATAGCTAACCAAATGGGTTTTTATTTTTTTTCTTATGTTATGTAATTTATTATTTTTAGTTCAATTTGTATATGCAATGTTTGTACCTAATAAAAGTAAAGTTGTGAAATTCTAAAATGTAAAATACAAAATTAAACACCAAAATAAGTTGAAAAAATAGTACCGTGGTTTAATTCACTAGTTGAAAATTGCCCCCATACTTAACGGGTTGCAAATTGCAAATATAATTTACCCAAAAAACAATCTTTTGCCGGATTTCGTTAGTGTAGACTGGAGGAGGATTGGGGACTCGGGAATAGGCGTTTGTGCAGGTTAACGCGGTACGAATTAAGTAAAAATTCATTAATCAAATCATTTATGGCGGTATAAAAAATTTCAATCCACCGTCGAACCACCTATTTTATAAAATTGACGGATTAGTTGATTTTTAAGACGATTTTGCAATGCCAGATGAGCGCGAATTGGCGATTTAAAAATTAAATAAATATTTTATTAAAATATCAATTAATTTAAAATCAAAATAGAGACTACATCTGTTTAAACAAAATATTCATATAAAAATTTTAAAAAATATTCAAACAATACATTTAAGTAGTAACAAAAACAAACATTCCATATTCATAACATAAGATAATAAACACTAAATAAAAAATAAAAAATAAAAAATAAATAAAATTTGTCAGTGACTCACGAAACTATTGACTTATTGTTATAGAAAATTAAAAATTAAAAATATTTTAGAATTAAAGAAATTAAAAATATATATTGATATGAGATATTTAAATTTAAATTTTTTATTTTTTTATTTATATTTTATGAATTAATAATTAAGTTAGAAGTTATGTACTATAAATTAATAATAAAATAAAAAATAATTAAATAATAAATATTATATATATACAAATGAGAGTGATTCAAACCGCAACCATGAATCTACTCATGAATCTCTTTTTCAATCATCCAATTTGACTTGCGATTTGCTTGGCTCGATAGGTCGTGGCAGATGCAAGGCGATTAGGCGGGTTGGACGGATTTTTTCTCGCTCTGATTATCTGTTTCGTCAGAACTCAAGTGATTGATCCGTGGCTTTTCTCGTCACACAGACGATTATAAGACCAGGAAAGGTAACGAGAATATGACGTGCACTTTGGCTTCACTGTCCGTACCATCATCAGCAAAGGCACCATTTCTTATGGTTAAGGCGGCGGGCACCACGGCGGCTACCCCTTCCCTTGTGCAATACCACCGTCTATCCCCTTACACCCCTCGCGCCTTTACATTTGACTACAACGCTCTCGTTAACCGAGTTGGGTTCAGAAGAATTGGCCCCATTCGATGCATATCTGGTGCGCCCCATTTTGTTGAATCACTATTTTGTTGAATTATTGTGGTGTGCTTTTCTGAAAATACTTCCCTGTTTGAAGTTTACTTTCTTTTTGCTATGAACCCTTGCATTGTTGCATTTTTACGATTGGAAAACTAAGATTGTGAGAATAGGAATTAAGCCATGGTTTTCAGGAAATTCATCATTCGGCATGATGCTCTCTAGCTACAGTTGCACCAGGGATATACAAATGGAATGGAAGTAGCAAAGAAGTGAAGATTGAAAACCACGCACCCGACGGTTTCACTATCTAGGTTTGATTGCTAGCAAAGATGGAGAATCAAAGTAGAGGTGTATTGTGTTTTTAGCACATTATATGATAAAACAGAAACCTACAAAATTGATAGATAGATTTTATCAAACAATTATATGATTGAAATGATACACGAGATAGAATGTTGAATATCTTATACAAATAAAGTGAAAGTAGCTGTGACGAGGACATTAAGATGGCTGTGTAGTAAAAATATAAGAGAGAGAATTAGAATCAAGATGGAAGTGTAAGCACTAATTGAAAATAAATTGAGAGAAAATGACTTTGGTGGTTCGGTCACCCATAATAAACACCAGTAGATGCAATGGTAAATACTTGACATAGGGTTATGAATTCTGTATATCTAATCAAACAAGAAGTTTATTACAGTTTCCTTAATTGAGGAAATCCATATACTAGAGAAAACCTAATTATGGAAATTATGCACCTAAATAAGAAGTTTATTTAAGAGAACAGTGTGATTCTTGAACCTTTTTTCTGCACACTGTTTATATCTTGATCTTGAGCAGCCTATCCAACTAAAATGGATAACATCTAGAGCTATGATACGAGGAAGAAAACAAAACACATTTGTGTTGAACCTACTCTAAGGAAGACAAAGCTTGCCAACGCTAGGTGCCTACATCGACTACATTTAGGTAATTGTCAAAACATCTAGATATTGTTCTTCTTTCGAAAGCATAGTGGGCCTAAATCAAAGATACAAACAATATAGGGATAAAAATTGTAGATATTAAGTTGGATCCTCGACTGATGCTAAAAGTTTTATGCCTTGTTTGGATCGTTTAGAAATTCTTGAAAAAAAACATAAAACACAACATTGGCTCTGACATGTATTATCTTATCCCACACCAAGACTTGCTTATATTGAGTATCAAATTCTTTTGTGTAGAGAAGATATCAGACTTCAGCAAAGAAGATTAGACTTATTATCTTCCCGGTGAACAAAAAGTTAGGAAGGACTTACTCCAACCATAAAATAAGTATCTATAATATTATTGGATATTCAATGACCTTTTTGAAAATAAATAAAAAATAAGAGTTACTAACTGTAATTAGTAAAATTTAGAAGGACTACCAATAAGAAGTAAGGACCAAATAAATACACTTTTGATACACCAAGGACCAAATCAACACAATTAATAGGTCATGGACGAAATAGACAAAAGAGTAATAGTGAAAAGGTTAAATTTTTAACAAATAAGTTCATACCATTTCGCTCCCTAATATTTTTTGAAATTACCATTTTAGCGTGTTGGGAACACGTTGTATCCTTATCCAATGTCTGTATTCGTGCTTCTTATTTTTACACGGCTACATTATGATTTAGGATAGATTGACAACTAAAAATATAACATAGCAACAATTGGACTCACATATAGTTGTCGAAGTAAAGCAATGTACACCTGTTTGGGAGGAAAATATTGGTATTATGGGAAAGTGTAATTAATTGAAAAAGTTTGAATCAATACCTACATGGGTTAGAAATATAAATATTTAATCTAAAGGAGCCACAAGGCTGCCTTTACCAAAAGTCTAATATTGGATTATTTTGCTTCCTAAGTGTGTGTGCTTGTGTGTGTGTGCACTTGCGGCTGGGCACACACGATGCACATGCAACTCAAGTTATGTAAAAGTTGGCAAAAAATAAATAAACAATATCTTGCTAATGATGGTGGACTAATGATAATACAAATGAGAATAATCAGGATGAGTGAGATATTTAAACTATTGAAGTTGCTTTTTATATTTTCAATTCATGATATCAATATTTGTATTAAACTTTACACAACCTCTACCACCCAATAGATTAATCAATAAAATATTCAAAAGTTGATGTTTTAAATAAATTGAGAAAAGAAGCATACTAGCAAAACATTGTGGGACATCGCGCTCTCAAACCTCATAATGAGCCCAATTTTTCTCCCAGGTGCTGCATCATGTACGCTTAATATTTGGCCAAAGAGCCAAGTATATAGTCTGCACCACTTTCCCATAAATTCACTTACACGACCATGCATGGGAAACAACAACCATCTCCACCTGATAGAGCCATATGCAGCAGCTTTTGAAAAAATTCCAACACTAACTATCTATAACTTTCGATCCCTCACTCCTCTCCTAGCCCCGCAGCATAACAACCACCCACACCCCCCCAATGCACATCAATTCTGCTTTGTGAGGACCCTAGAAATTAGCATAACTCATACATATTGGTTTTGTTGTTACCAAACCAAACCAAAACTAAACATTTGTCCCAATCAATTAGGATTAACTACATGAATTATTTTACGCTATTCTGCTATGTTAAGACCCATATCTTCAATCTGTTTTAATAAGTTCATATATTTTCTTAATACGGTATCCCATGTCAATTTATGTCTACTCATCTTCTAGCATTTTCATTACCCATGATCTAGTCGCTTTTCTTTATTAATGCATAAAATGGTTTACGCTATATGTCTCCAAACCACCTTAATCTATTTTCTCTCAATTTGTCCTTAATTGGTACACCTCCTGTTATTCTACGAATCTTTTCATTTCTAATTTTATCTTTTCTAGTCTTACTACACATTTACTTTAAGATTCTCATTTCAGCAATAGTTATCTTATTTATGTAATTTTTCTTAGCAGCCCTACATTTTGTCCCATATAGAATTGATTGTCTAATAGCTGTCCTATAATTTTTTTTTAATCTTTTAAGTATTTGTGGATCACATAGAACGCCGAAAGCATTGCTCCGCTTGTGCCAACTAACTTTGATTCTATGGGTTACATCATTTGCAATCTCTCCATCTTTGTTAATAATCAAACCTAGATAACGAAAATATTCACTCTTAGATATTTCTTAGTTTTGAATATTTACTCTTTCACTATTAATACTCTTATTACTGCTATAATTATATTATATATATTCAGTTTTGTTCTTATTTACTCGAAATCGTTTTGACTTCAAAGCTTCTTTCTGATTTAGCGTTAACTCCACTTCTAGTGTTTTCCACTAAGACTCCATTATTAGTAAATAACATACACCATGGAACATCAACTTGAATATGTCTAGTCAGTTTATACATAACTGAGAAAAAGAGATAAAGACTCAAACCCGGTCCTTGGTGTAATCTTACTGTAATCGGGAATTCACTTGATATCTTTAAACACTCTATCATAGACTTTTTCTAAATCTATAGTACTTCTCTATTAATCTCTTCAGTAGGTGGATTGCTTCCATAGTTGCGTGATAATGTATCTTTTTTTGTACATAGCTAAAAGGGGAGCTTCATCCTTTTTTACATTATTAGGGTTTTTTTATGATTGTCTCTTTATATATATATGTGTGTGTGTGTGTGTGTGTGTGTGCGTGTATCATGTAATCCATCGTTAGGTACTAAGACTTTGTTAATTGCAATAGTATTCCTATATGTTACTGTCATGGTATCAGGGTAAGGTTTAAAACCCTAGCTGTCGCTATCATCGCCGACGATCGCTTCCTCCTCCAATGAACCTCACCTCTGCATTCGAAAACCTAGATTAGTCTGATGACTCCTTCATCTGCTTTCACACCTCACCTCTGCATTCAAACCCTTCCTCCTTCGACGATCTCACCTCTGCATCCATAACCTTATACCTCTGCATCCAAAGCCATAAAACCCTAGACCTCTGCATCTAAGACCTGTTGTCGACCCCTCGCTGACCTATCGTGACCCTTCACCGACTTATCGCGACCCTTCACCGACTTATCGCAACCTATCGCGACCTGAAAACCCTAGATCTACTCCTATTGTGTTGTGCGAAACCCCAGCTGACCACCAACCACCTACTGCCGACCTCTTCTCTTGTACCGCCAACTGTCGACGAGTCTGATCATCGACTTCTTGAGTAGCGGCAACCAAAAAAAAGGTTTTCGAACCTTTAGTTTGTATCTCCAATCACTAGCAACTTCGCCGAATTGCTCCACTAGCACTGAAGATTTCATCGGCGACCTTGCCAAAATACTTGAAGTTGTCTCTTCATTTTTGACATCCAAATCTTCAGCTCTTCTTCGCGTGGCGATTTTTCTTGGGCTTACTATTGTTAGTTTGTAGTTAAAAGCTTGGGGGCAGATTCTTTGTCTTGAAATCCGGTTGGTTGGTTCTGTTGCTTGAAGATTTGGTTCACTTTATTTATTCTCTTCTGCTTCCGATATGTCCGAAGATAAATTGCAAGCTATTAGCATCTGCCTCAATGGAACCAAATAAAAACGTATTGGTCCAATGTTATGAAAAATTGTCTTGAAAAAGGGCAATGGGGTTATGTAACAAGTTCAATCGTTCGACCTACAGTTTCGAAAGCTAAGGGTTATAACGCATCTATTACAGTTTGGGACATGGAGAATTCACAGGTATTTACCTGGTTTCACAACTCTGTTGACTGTGGAGCCAAGTATCCGTATGAACTTCTCAAAATATATAATTGCCAAGCATGTGTAGAATCATCTCCAGAATATGTACTTTGCATCAAACATTGCTAAACAGTATGAGTTGGAGATGTACTTTTATAATGAGATGACAACTTATCGGGATCAATTAGCACTTATGTAACCTTCTAACTTGCAGATGCTGAATATAGCTATCTTCAGTATTGAGAAAAGCAGAGGCTAGTACATTTTCTAATGGCCTTTCGTGATCTATTTGAGCCACTTCGTGATGCTATTCTTTGTTGTTCCTGATGGAGCTATTTGCGAACTTATTGCAAAAGAGACATGGTTCAAGGTTGCTTAGATGACCATTCTCTCTCAACCAATATTTGTCACCTCTTCCCCGCTAGTGGGTATTAGTTCTCGTCCCCCACTGTTGCCTACACCTTCTCTTCATCTGATTCAAGTCATGAGGAAGCAAAAATCACAGGTTGCAATAGATGAATTTCGTTTTTGCCATCAAAAGAGCCATTGTAAGACTGGATGTCCTAAGCTAGCACAGAAGGCCACCCTTCCTCTCATCCATCCTCACAAGTGTAGTTTCTGCCATCAAAACGGCCATTGTAAGACTGTATGTCCTAAGCTAGCACAAAAGGCTACCCTTCCTGTTATCCATCCTCACGTACCCCTGCCCAATCCTATTTCCCTTCTACTGCTCTTGCCACCCCTGTATCCAAGGGCAACACATCTCCTCCATTCCAGTTGTGGATAGATCAATTTCATCAGTTTCAAGCTATGCTTGTTTCTTTTGGGATTCAGTCACTTGCTTCTATGACGACTTCTCATTCAGGTTTATATAGTTCTTACTTTTTAGGTATTTCACCCTCAACTTGGATCTTTGACTCTGGTTTTTCTCATCATATGACACCAAATGTGTTAGTCTTAGTAATTGTGTTTTCTCGTCTTCTCCTATCACTGTTCGCATTGTGGTTGGTTCTCTTATGCATTAAGTTTCTATTGGCTCAGTTGTCCCTCCACCTCATCCTCTTTGTCTATTCCTAATATTTTCTATATACACAATTGCTTGTTAGTTTACTGTCTATTAGTCATCTTTTTTATTTTGGCTTTGATACTCATTTTTCTTCCGATGGTTGTGTTGTTCATGAACGAATGTCTAGGAAGCAGATTGGGATCGGGCGTAGAGCTGGTGACTTATACATTCTGGAGAGCTTACACATTCTAATGGTTTCTTCTGTTGCTATGTCGCCTTTTTTTCTTTAGATCAGCATTCTTTTCCTTTTTATCTTTGCCATTCTCGGTTGGGACATTTGTCTAGTGACCGTTTAAAATTTTTTATTCAATCTGGTAGTTTAGGTAAAGTGTTTGTCAGTGATATTTCTGAGTGCAATGGTTGTAAAATTGCTAAAATGTTAGTTTTGCTTTTTAATAAAAGCATGTTTATTTCTACCTCTCATTTCTCTCTTGTTCATACAGATGTGTAGGATCCTTCTCCCGTTGCCATCAAAGGAGGCTCGGTTTATTGTCTTTTATAGATGATTATAGTCGGTTCTGCTGTGTATCTCATGTCTCATAAATCGAATTTATTTTGCATTTACCTCATGATTCACGCTATGATTCTAACATAGTTTTATACTACTATCAAGATTCTTCATTCGGATTTGGGTGGGGAATACTTTTTGACTTAGTTCTCTAATTTTTTAGCTTCCTCTAGCACTATTCATCAATCCTCGTGTTCTGATACTTCGACTTAAAATGGTAGAGCTAAGCGAAAACATTAGTATATTCTTGACACCGCTCGATCTCTTCTTCTAGCCTTCTTTGTTCCTATTATATTTTGGGGTGAAGCTGTTCTTACGATAGTGTATCTTCTTAATTGTATGCCCTCTCCTCTTTTTTATGGGATCTCCCCTTATGAGAAGTTATTTGGTCTTGCACCCAAGTACTCCTTGCTGCGAGTTTTTGGCTATGTATGTTTTGTTCTTCCCAAACGAGAGTGGAGCAAACTCGGTGCTTGTTCTGTTCTCTGTCTTTTTAAGGAGTGGCCTCTAGAAAAAAGGATATCGATGTTACGATTTTGTTTTTAAACGTCTATATGTCTCGCGTCATGTTGTGTTTCTTGAGCGTCTCTCCTAGTTTAATCTTCCTCCTAAGTACACTCCTATCTTTATAGATGATTTGGTTCATCTAGATCATTTTTCTCTCGAGGTGCCTTCTGAGGAGTTTACTTCTACCCTTGATGTCTATCAGCTCCTCTCTCCATCCTCTCTCTCTCAGATTTCATCTCTACCTTTGGTTTACTCTCGCCGGTCCATTGCTCCTTCTTTGCCTTTACTCACCAGCTCTGACCTTGCTCTCTCTGCTCTTGTGGCTTCCGATGCTCCTGAACGTCGCTACCTATTGTGTACTCGTACCCAGTCGGTAAGACTTGGTTTCTCGTATACTTGTTTCTCTCCTTCCTATCGTGCTTTTCTTAACTTATATTCATGCTTATTTTGAGTTTCGGTCTTATAAAGAAGCATATATTGACCCTAATTGGGTTAATGTAATATTTGATGAATTAATAGTTCTTCAGAAGACTGGCACCTTAGAGTTTGTTCTATTACCTGTGGGTAAAAATCTCATTGGCTGCAAGAGGGTGCACAAAGTTAAAACTCACTCGGATGGTTCTTTGGAGCATTACAAAGCTCATTTGGTTGCCAAGGGCTTTTCATAGGAATATAGAGTTGATTATGGGAAAACCTTTGCTCCTTTAGCTAAAATAACCATTGTTTGTACACTTATCTCAGTCGTTGCGGTTTGTCATGGGCCTATCTTTCAACTTGATGTAAAGAATACCTCTCTCAATGGCCATCTTAATGAAGAAGCGTATATGCATCCTCCTCCAGGTCTCTCTCATCCCCAAGACTTGGTTTGTCATCTATGTCGTGCACTTTATAGTCTCAAGCAATCTCTTCGTGCTTAGTATGAACTTTCTTGGTGTACTGTTACACATATTGGCTTTCATCCTAGCACTCATAATTCGGCCCTATTTATCCGTCATACATCTTCTTGTATTGTTGTCTTGCTCATACATGTGGATGGCATGATCATTACTGGTTCTGACTTTGGCACTACCTTTGAAGTCAAGCAACATCTCTTTCGAGAGTTTGAGATGAAAGATTTGGGTTGTTTTTTGTATTTTCTCGGTATTGAGGTGGCTTCTTCCCCTAAGGATTATCTTCTATCTCAAACTAAATATGCACATGAGGTTATTCATCGTGCACAACTCACAGATGATAAAATACACTCCCATTAAGTTGCATGCTAAGGTCTCCTTTACTATAGTGTGCCACTTGAGGATCCTTCACTTTATCGGGAGTTGGTTAGCTGTTTGGTACATCTCACCGTGACACGCCTTGACATTACTTATGCTGTTCATGTTGTCAGTCAATTTGTCTCTGCTCCTCGCTCTACTCACTGGGTAGTTTTGCTCCATATCATCTGTTACATCTGGCACATTATACTTCAATGTCTGTTACTGCCTTCTACATTATCATTGACTCTTCAGGCATATGCAGATGCTGATTAGGTTGGTGATGTTTTTGATCGCTAGTCTAGTACTGGTTTTTGTGTTTTTCTCGGTGACTTTTATTTTCTAGAAGAGCAAGAAATTGTATGTGGTTGCTCATTTCACAACTGAGGTTGAATATCGTGCTATGGCCCATGCTACCGCTGACATCGTATGGCTAAGGTGGCTTCTTTCTGATTTGGGTCTCTTCTACGTCTCCTACCTCTCTATAATGTGATAATAAGATTATCGTCTAGGTCGCTCATAATTCTGTGTTTTATGAGTGTACGAAGTATATTGAAATTGATTGTCACTTCGTTCGTCACCACTTTTATCTAGACACTATTAGTTTACCGTTTGTCTCGTTCGCCTTACAGTTTTCCAATTTTTTCACGAGTACTCATATTGTTTGCTCACTTTCGTTTTTTGTTAGACAAATCTCGTTGCTCTCTAGGCATTTTCACACCTCCACAGTAATACTATCTGGTCCCAAAGCCCGACCTGACTTCATTCTTGTGGTTGCAGTTTCTACTTCAAACTTTCTTATTTTGCGATAGAACTTATATTCTCTAGTTTTATCCAAGTTATCAGATTCCTCTCATCCAGATCTTTCTACATGTTTTTTCGTTTAGTAGTTTCTCAAAATATATATTTCATCTTTCCTTAATCTCATCACCCTTCATTAACACCCTTGAATCCTCGCTTTTTATGCATTTAATTTGAGTAAGGGTTTTTGTTCTCTCATTTCTCTCCACTTAGCGAGTTTATATATATATATTTTCCCCTCTTTACTATCTAATCTAGTATAAAAATTACAACAGCTTTCAATTTAGCCTTTTAAGCTTCTAAAATTGTCCTAATTTCTATCCTTTTGTCACCTTTTAAAATATTCTTTTTTTACTTTTACTATAACTTGGACCTCGTCATTCTACCACCAATTTTCCTTAGTTATAGGGTATTTCCTCTTTGACTCTCCAAGAACTTCTTTTGATATCTTTTTAATGTATTATGTCATTGTACGCCACATAGTATAAGTATCTTCTTCCAAACTTCACCTTACTTTTTTACATATTTTATCTTTAAAAATCTCTAATTTCTCACCTTTAAGATTCCAACATCTAATTCGTAGGATTCTAATATCTTTTCTCGCTTTATGTTGTCCCTTAATGCGCGGATCTAGTACATAAGTCTATGTTGTAATGTTAAGTTCTTTTCAGGAATAACCTTGCAATTTTTAATATTAGGCGGTCTACGTTTCTAATAAGGAGATAATATATTTGACTTTTATGAGACCACTCTTAAAGGTATTAAGTGTTTTTCTTTCTTTTTAAAAAAAGTGTTGATTAATATATAAGATCAATTGCTACTACAAAATCTAGTATTCCTTCTTTGGCGTCATCTCGATCACCAAAATTAAATCCCCTAAGTCTATGTCATAATTACTCTACATGTCCCTACTGTAGCTCTATAAATATGCGGGTAGGTTGAACCAAATTCATAAATTGTCTTTCAAGACTAAAGTTGATCAAGTTCTGCCGGTACCAGTTCTCGAAGAATCGTAACCCACACTACGTTAAGGAATTGCATCGGGAATACAGTAGAAGGTCTGACTGGAGCTTCAACTCGGGAATCAAAATTCGTAGTTGGAAAATCGATCAAAAGGTATTCATCTAAATTAACTATGGTGGCATGGGTTTTATTTTTGATCGTTCGACATTAAAAAGTTTTTATCTGGAGCTCGTTTTACCAATTGCCTGTCCAATTTTTTTTTTCAAATAATCGTATACAAAATCAATGATCTTGGTAGTTTGCCTCCTACAGATAAAAGGTTTTCATATTTATTAAATTGATTGCCCTCTTCGTACCGAGCATATGTGTATATTTTCTGTGATTGTAACAAGCTTATACAACGGTTATCTTTACTCTGTGATTAATAATACTTGGGATGTATGCTAAGAGAAAATGCGTCGTGCTAAAATTGCATCGAAGATGACCCACACTAATTGAAGATACTCTATACTTGACTACTGATTGCATGAATTTCCTAGATGATACCATTAAGGCTTGTGGCCATAGTGGGTAGTGATTGAATTCAATCGTTAACCCAAAACTGATACAATTGAATTTCTTGCGAGGTTAGAGTGGATCCACCCCCCTCCCCCCCCAAAAAAAAACATTAGATAATATGATTAGAAGTTAAATTAGTGTAGCATGCTTACAAGAAACTAAATGGGTAGAGGAGAAATTAAAAGAAATAGATAATATAAGGTATAAAATCTATTGTATTGGGAAAGAAGATAGATATGCTGTATGAATAATAGTAGGTAAGCACTTTCAAGATAATGTAATTACAGCCACGCCAAATGAAGATAGAATAATTTTAATTAAACTTGTAATTGGAGAAACTATAGTTAATTTGATTCGTGCCTACACACCTCAGGTAGAATTGGATGACAATACTAAAGAATAATTTTGAGATCGAATGAATGAAATGGTTCAAGAAATACTAATAGGAGAGAAAATAATTATAGGTGGAGACTTCAATTGATGCGTATGAAACAAGAGAAAAAGATAGGAGAAGGTCAAATACGCAAACCTCTTAGCGGGTTCTGTAATTATGAGAACCTTGCAGCGGTTTCTGCAATTTTCATAAAATACTAAATTACAGTTCATATCACTAAAGAACTGTAATTGCACTCTTAGTCATAATCTCAAGACCAATTTGCATTGAGCTCCTGTTATTAAATGCTTAACTCATTTCTCGACGTTAAAATTGTCGATACCCGCCAATTAAATTTAATTACTGACAATTTAATTTAATTGGCATCTTTAAAATTCCTTAAGCTCTTCCACTTAATTTATCTAACCACCGGATAATCAAATCCACCTGCAGGATTTGGCCTGATCAAAATTTATAAGTTTCCTTAAGGGGGTATCGTCAATCCCGAACAATTGAGACGTGGATTTCGTCAATAATTAATATTCACCATATAATTAATACCGCTATCCAACTCACCGGGACTATAAACTCATATAAGATCGCACCCTCTAATGAATCAAAATAACGAGTATTAAATATACGCAAATAATTAATTATTTCAGGATTAAAAGTATAAATACTCTCATAATAACCTTGGGGTGTGAATTAATTTATATAGTCAGTATAAAATTAATCACCCCAATGTTGTCCCATTCAATACACAAAGTGTACTAGCACAGTGAGTTAGAATAATAGACGACGCTATTATCTGTTCCCCGTAACTAATACAGGCTTACTAAAACTCTGTGCTATAGTCGTACCGATGATTTGTCCATTTTCATGTAAACTGTGAATAAATACTTATATTCTGGAAGAACTTATAATCCGGTCTTCTGTGTGCAAGTCGTACTCTACACATTAGATTAAATATTGTACATAATGAAAGACATCCATGCATAACATAATATTAAAGAAATGATATTGCATACATTACTCATTAAGATTCTCATAAAATGAAAAAATTAATTTTATTAAAATAAAATTAAGAGTAATAGCACTAACACCCCATCTATTCTCTGAAATATCACTGTTCTCCCTTGGACGGAAAACACTGTTTCAATAGTGTTTTCAATGTTTTTAGTTTTTTTTTTTAATTACAAAATCTTATTTAAAAATTTTTAATTAAAAAAAATTACTAAATACAAAAATAAGCAAAATAAAAACATAAAATTTAATTTATTAATTTATTTTTATTTTTAAGTTTTTAATTTTGAT
>JAOTRH010113341.1:0-15209 GCA_034768845.1 Heliamphora exappendiculata
TATACATGTATATACAAGTTAAAATTCATGTTTCTTTTCTAAAGCTTCAAAATCTTAATGATAACCATATCACGACAAAGCCCATAATTACCTATAATCATACTCGTTCTTAAAACCTTAGTAATATGTCAGAAACTCATCTTTATCGCAAACACAACCAAATGGCACGATACTTACATCCTAACCCAAGTGTAGTAGAGTAGGTATATTCATACCCCAAGGGATAGAAAATTCGGTGAAAAGGTTCAACATTGAAGAAAGTAAACTTTCTCAAAGCATTTAGCTAAAATCAAGTGAAAAATAATTAAGAAAATTTGACATGCCCTCATTATTTTAATCGTAACTTTTTCTACAAAAATAATTTTCTTGTGAGAGTAGTCTTGTTGGAAAGAGGACTTTCGAGACTTCGATTTTAGTATAAAAACGACTCTATTTGGAGTCCGGATGGGGGTGATACGATAAAAAGAAATTGGCCCTGCGCAGTCAGCCTGCTTGAGCAGACGTCGGGCGCTCGAGCAGACAGGGCTTTGCTCGAGCGCGTTGGTGCTCTAAAAAATTCCAGATTTTCTCATGTTTTGAGTTTCAAGCTTCATTACCAATAAACCTTCATCAAATATGTCTCAAACCTCAATTTTCATCCCATAAACAATGGATTCAAGTTTCATACACCATTTTTATGCAATAATTTCTCAAAATCATGGTTTATTATTTCTCAAAAACTCAAATCTTCATAAGAACCCAACTCAACCCCATATACTCTATCAATCCTTCAATTCATGCATGAAATCTACTATATTTTACTTATATAATCAAAATATCAACTCAAATCAACACACACATATGAGAGAATCCAGTTCCTTCCTCGGATTTGCTCAAAAGCTTGAATTTTCTCCAATTTCTTCCTCCTTGGGTTTTGGTTGTGGATGTTCTCGCTTTCTTAATGCTTTATCTTCCACCTCCTTGCTTCAAAGCTTCAATCTTGAAAGGTAGGAGGCTAGGATTTTATGAGGAACATGTTTTTCTCTCTCTCTCAATAGATGGAGAGGATAAGAGGAGAAGAAGAGGAGAAGAGGGAAAGAAAGGAAACCTCTCACGTGGGATTGGCCTAGGGGCTGATATATATATATATATAAACCCTCAAAATCTTCTCCAATCTTCTGGATTATACCAAACTTATCCCGATAGTCCGCTCGAGCGGACCCCCACCGCTCGAGCGGTAAACCCTAAAGCAGAATTCTGTGAATTTTCTTAAATTTTAACTTAAACCTCCAATTTTGTTCACATTTAAATATTTTGAATTATCCATTAACATAGCCATACCAATATCGTTTGTTACCTTGTAACTCAATTTGACCCCCACATGTTATTAATTTAATCATTAACGAGCAAATTTTTTTTTATTACACCCACGTTCAAATTTAATTCCATCTCTCACTTAATCGAAAACATGAAATCACAAAATAAATAGGTACGAGGTCATTACATAAACTATCTTTAATATGATTTTAAAGTAACCAAAAATATGCATATTAAAACATACATTTAGGAAAATATTGATATGGTGAATATTTAATACTAAATGTAAAGAAAACTTACTAAGAAAAATTATGATTTCATAATAAAGAGAATTTAACGGTTTGAAGAAAAAGAAAAATAAGAAAAGATTTATAAAGAAAATCATTCTAAAATGAAAAGTTAAGAAAATGTTATTAAACGAATGAAAAAAAGAGAAATCTAACTATTTGCATTTTGAAAGAGATAAAAGAAAATAAAGGAGAAGGGAAGTAAATGGGGAAGAAAATTACATTTAAAGAATGGAAATTAAACTAAAGACTTTTTTATGATTTTTGAGTTTAGTGAAGAAAAGTAAGTATTATAAAAAAAAAGCTATAAGAAGAAAAGAAAATAGAGCTTAAAAAGAAAAGACAAATACTAACATTAAAAAAAAATGAGTACTAAACTAATATTATAAGAATAGAAAAGAAAGTGAAAATGGTGCATTAAAAAGAAATTAAAGCTAATATTGCAAGAAAAAAAACTTTAAATACTTTTTTTAAAAAGAATATTGAACTAATACTTAAAAGAAAAGGACATCAAATTAATATTACTAGAAAAGAAAAAGAAATAAATACTAGTAAAAAAAAGTAAACTAATGCTAGAAAGATTAAAAAAATTAAAAATAACTATTTAACTTAAATGTGAAATGTAGTATTAATTACTACATTCACATAAATGTAAGTGTATTATTATAGCAATTAACAACAGTATTAAGTTGTAATTGCCAAAATATGTTACCACTAATTAATGATTTAATGAAAGAAAGAAAATACCAAATGTGTTAAGTATGAATGTGAAGGAGTTAATGACTAAATAATGAACAAATTACATAAGAAAATTACATGAGGCAATTTACATAATAAATAAAGTAAATTACATGAACAAAAGAGACGTGCAAATTGAAATTGAAAATTAACCCGATCACTCCAAAAGAGAGAGAGGATAGAGTTAAATGGATCGGGGATTCAAGCGAAGTACCTAGATTAACATGGAATCCTCAAGTCGGGAATATATTTCGATGAGCCAATCCTTGGGTGGTGATCCAAGTAAGGCTTCAATGTAGGCGTCGGAGGTTCGAGTCTCGGTATTTTGGCAGGGCTTCGGCGTCGCGGCTCGGAAGTGCTCGGCGACTCGGTAGAGCTTCACTCTCAAAACCTCTCACTCAAATTCTGTCCTTGAAAATGTACCAAATGTATGGTATTTATAGAGTTCATCAACCAATGAGATACTGCCACGTTTTGGGACACGTCAGTTCATTTGGAGTTGGCGGTTGCCATATTGGACATGGCAGTCGCCATGTTGAAAGAAGATTCCAAAGAGTTCTATTGGTGGTCGCCATAATGTAAGTTGGCGGTCGCCACTTTTAGTTAGGGTTTTCAAGAGGTTCTATTGATGGTCGCCACAATGAACATGGCGGTCGAAGATTTAAAAGATTTAAAACACACAAGACTATTTTTGAAATTATTTCTAAAAACACAATTTTCTCGAAGTATTTTTAAGACACTTTCGAGATTATAACATTATTTTTGAAAAGTTCTAAAAGTCATTTTTAGAAACAAATACACACAAAATAAAAAAAAACAATATAAAATAAAATAAATGATCAAAATTTTATGTTTTTTGAAAATCATTTTTGCTAATAAAACAAAAAAAATAATTGTCTATAATACAATAAATGAAATAATAATAAAAGAAGATAAACAAAACATCCATTAAAAAGCCCCAAACGGCCCCTCTCACAACCCCAAAATGCTAACATGACCGTTGACAGACTGGCGTTGTTTTCCCCTCTAGCATGGCCGTCGCCACTATTAAAACCCTTCGAAAGTGGCGGCCGCCGGATAAAAACCCCTCATACCTAGCAGTCGCCATGAAACTTTTGGGAAACCCAATGGTCACCAACTTTGAAGATGGCAACCGCCACTTCTAGGCGGGCATAAGGCCCTTTAAGGTGTGCGGATGTGACTCATTCTTCACCGGTCATTCTTTCTCTAGCTCTCTTACTCTCTCAGACTCACTCTCTTCTCTTTCTTAGCTTTCCCCTTTCTTTCTTGCTTATTCTTGCTTCTTAGCATTCGCACGATGTTTACCTTATTATTTGTGATCCTATTCCTCTTTATGGCGAGCCAGGGCCAGGGAGACGATGAGTTAGGGGCATGACGGGGCCCTTCTGCTATTGGAAGCTCCTCTATGGGGACTCTCAGGGATACGACTACTAGCTTCCCAGCCAGTGGGGTCACTACCACGCAGCCTACTGCTGCGATGGACGCTCTTGTACTCGAGGTGGAGCGTGCTTCCCGCCAGGCTGTTGAGGAGGCACGAGCAGCAGCTACTGCTGCTGAGGCCGCTGTGGCCGATTTCTTTGATCCTAATGCTGGAGAGGGTCATCCAACGCCCTTCGACCCACACACGTATGCTCCACTACCCCATCATGTGGTTCCACGCAGGATGAGACATTACGAGCCTTCCGCCGATGCTGTTGCTGTCGGCGTTCTTCTGCAGGAGCCCAATCATCATATGTCTCGTCGGCGCTCATCGGTAAGTTTCCTAAACTTATTGTTTTAATACCAAAGCATATTATATCTCAAACGTAGATGCATGCCTAAGGTCCCCATATGATGATGTGATTTGATTATGATGATGAATGACGGTACGGATGATGAATGATGTAATTGTTGATTGGGATTTATTTAGGTACCCTTGCAAATGAAGATTAAAATAGTATGGACACTTAGAATTTTTGAACAAATAATGAAAGGGAAAACTTATTTTAGTGAAAAGCATAAAAATTAAGGAGGGAAATTTTTGGTTTTGTTTTTTGGATATAACAACTAAAGCGGTAATTTTTATCAAAAAGCAACTTTGTCAAAATTTTCTATAAAAAAGGGCAAAGAATTTTAGGAAATTTTTCAAAAGTCATAGAAAAATTTAGGGAAGAAAATTTTAGAAAATCCTAGGGAATTTTTTTAGAAATATTTTGGAAAATCCTAGAAAATTTTGAAGAAAGACTAAAAATCTTAGAAAAATCTAGGAAAATTTTTGAAAAATCCTACGAGAAAATATTTAGAAAATCCTAAAAAATTTTGAAAAATCCAAGAAAATTTGAAAAACTTTGAAAAATCCTAGGAATCTTTTAGAAAATTTTAGGAAAGTCCAAAAAGTTTGGGGAAAATTTTTAGAAAGTTTTAAAAAAATCCTATAAATTTTAAGAAATTTTTTTAAAGATTAAGGAAAATTTCTAGAAAATTAATCCTAAAGGATTAGGGTAAAATGGGCCTAACACAAATATCAAAGGGAAGAGTTGTTTTTTTCTTTTTCTAGAATGATTAACACACAAAGATAAAGTTTTTCCCGGCGCACCATGGCTTGATATTTCTAGTCTTTTACTAGGACGTGTAAAAATCAAAGGATCGTCACTTACACACGAACCTAGGGTTAGGGTGCCTAGGTTTCTAGGGCTTGAAAGAACCGAAGGGTCGTCACTTATACACGAGCCTAGGGTAAGGGAGATTAGCCTAATTTATTAGGGCTTAGAAAGAACCAAAGTGTCGTTACTTACATACGAACCTAGGGTAGGAAAGTTTGCTTGATTTATCAGGGCTTAGAAAGAACCGAAGGGTCGTCACTTACACACGAACTTAGGGTAGGAAGATTTGCCTAATTTATCAGGGCTTAAAAAGAATCGAAGGGTCGTCACTTACACATGAACCTAGGGTAGGAAGATTCACCTAATTTGTCAAGGCTTAGAGAGAACCGAAGGGTCGTCACTTACAGACGAACCTAGGGTTAGCTCTCAGATATTTTTCTACACTTTGCTTACTTGATCTGTTCTTTATATTTTCCCTGTTTGTCTTGTTTTTTTTAGGTTGGTCACTATGTCTGTGGCTGGGCTTATATTGATGCCCTCCCTGCTCCTAGCTGGGCTTATATTGATGCCTCCGGTTTTTCTCGGTTCATACCCCTGTTAGGTACAACGAGTAACGACAGGGTATAGTTGACTGCCCTGGCGGAGCGGTGGTGGGATATCACCAACACCTTCTATTTCACCACTTTCGAGGCCACCTTGACTCCTCTGGATTTTTCTCTTATTACCAGCATCCGGGTTGGAGGTGCCCCTATTCCTTCGACCCGTCTATAGCCCAGTCGACTGACGCACTGCTGTACTTCCTCGGAGCTATCCCTGCGCAGATGGACAGGGACCACGTCGGATATACATGGTTCTTTGATCGTTTCAAACATTTTCAATGCACCGAGCCACACCATTATGAGTGGGTCGCCCGAGGCTTCTTGATGTATATGTTCGGTACCTCCTTGTTTTCAAACAAGGAAAATACCATTCATCTGCATTACTTGGGTGCCTTGGCTCATCTGGATCAGGTCGCTTCATTTGACTGGGGAGGATTCGCTCTTGCTACTCTCTACAGCTTCATGCGGACTCTGACTGTGAGGCCCTGTACCGTTTAATTTTGATATATATGCATGTCAGGTGTTTTGACGCCTTTTTAGCATTTTTGCTTTGATATGCCTATATGAGTTTTGATGCATGTTTTGGTTATTTTAAGCATGCGGGGTTGGTCCTGGGGGCCGCGGGGAGTTACGGTACAAATTTTAAAAATTCAAAAAAAAAGATATTTTCAAAAGATATTTTCAAAACTTTACTTCTAAGTTTCCTCCCTTTTCTCTCTGCCTTTTCTCTAACTTCTCAGGGGCCTGGGGCTTGGTTTTTGATGGACCAACAGCCGATCCTTACTATTGGCTTCGTGGTCTACGTATCCATCCGGACGGAATTTGATTTCGACAAAACTCAAATTTGCACGTAGATCGAGGCATCAAATTTTTGACCCAACGAGGTCGAATCTCAAATCCTACAGTTGTATAAGGCTACTATATGTAATCTTATGTTGTTTCACCATTTAAAAATGCATGAAATGCGATTTTATGTTTTAGATCTGATTTTTGATTTAAAAGTTTTTTTTGGCATTTTCGGTAGATGGAAGTGTGTTTTGAGGGTTTCTTTTTTAGGTTGTGGTGCGAGACTTGGGTGTGTTGATGATTGAGGACATTTGAGGAGTTCTTGATGGGTGTTTTGAGGTTCGATTTGCATTTTGGAAGAAAAAACCAGTGAACCCGTAGCACAAAAAAAATTTCTGGGTGAGTTCAGTCGACTGAACTCATGAGTTCAGTCGACTGGATCATCTTTTGGTGAGTTCAGTCGACTTGACCTAGAGGGTCAGTCGATTGAAATTTCTTCTGTTTTGGCCCTTCTTTTCCAGTGAGTTTTTCAGTCAACTGGGGGCTTGGGCCAGTCGACTGAATCCCTGTGTGAGTGCTTAGTGTTGGTTTTGATGGTTCGGGTGGTTTGTTTGGGCAAATGATGGTTTGCAAGGGAGGTTTTCATGAAAACTTTTGGGAGAAACGTGTTTATTAGAGGTTTGGAGCTAACCCTTGGGGTTGAGGCTCACTTTCTAAAACGTTTTGACAAAATATATTCTCACATGTTTTGGTTTGATCTCCATGGTTTCACGGATTGGATCTTTTGCTTATACATGCGCTGTATAACTGGTTTTGGAAAAAATATTTGGAAATGTTTCTTGATCTCCATGTCGATGGATGGATCTATATACATGTATAATGTATATTAACGAAAAGGTTTTGTAGTTGATGCTACAATTTAATTTTTAGAAGAATATCTAGATGTACCGGAATGATGTGTATTTGGCACGAGTTGCCCTCTGTGTAAGTCTGAAAACGTGCGCACCGTAGGTACTCAGGTCCTTCGGGTTAGTCCCCATAAATTGAGATGATTGGGTGCTTAGTTCCCTCGGGTTGTTGCCCGTAAATTCAGTGGTTCATCGTGGGGCTCCATATAGAACTTGTCATTACCTAGCATGCCTTAAGTGGTTCACGACTAGGGTAATGCAGAGGAGTCTATAGTTATTACCTTTGTTTGTGTGACAGAGTTGGTACATAGGATCATATTCTTCTTCTTTTCCACGATGGTACATTCCATGAGGGAACGATGATTTTCATTACTGTTTTTCCTTAACTATGGTTGGTTATTTGCACTATTTGCATCACATGATTTGAAGGATAAAAATAGGGTTTTATTTTAATAAAACTATCTTGGGAGACTTGTGTAGTCTGATAAGAAAACTTGGGGTTTGTGAAAAATCTTTTTGGGTTGTGGTTGAGTTTAACTCCCACTCATATGGTTGCATATTTTCCTACTTTACAGCTTATTAGCTGTTTCTATTGGGCTTCGGGCTCACAGGTGGGAATTTTTCTGTAAAACCATTTTCAGGTAATGCTGTGGATGAGTAGTTTTGGTGGTGCTCGCGGTGGTGGAAGACTTTTATAGTTTTCCCTTTTAGTTTGCATGTTCCTAAAGGTAGGTTTTGTACGCCGTTAGGCGATATACTGTATGCATGTTGAAACTGTATGCCTTTTATATTTATGAGAGATACACTTTTGTTGGGTATTCCATTGGTTTTAACATGTAGATTTTAATGTATGAAAACCTGTATTTTCATATAAAACTGGTGTTTGGTGGATTTTCACGTGACCCCAAGTTTTAGGGTGTGACACTGACCCGATATTCCCTTAAGAGCTCAGCATCGGAGGATACTGGAGGGTCTGGGAGGTATGGCTTTAGTTTCTGTAATTTTTCATTCATTTTTGTTATCTGTTATCATTTGCTTGTTGACATCTTCCTCTTTGCTGTTATGGACTTATGAGTTCCTCGAGCTTCATGTCCTGGCGAACTCCTCAGCGGACCCTTCAGTCATTCCCCGTGCAGCCCGGTGGTCTCGAGGGCTGAAGGGAAAGAAGGCTGGGGGAAAGGATATCGATCGGTTCTGGGTATCACTGGACCGGCTGACCCCTAACCAGGTATCTCTATTTACTGGTTACTAGTCTGTACACTGCTTCCTGCATTACACTACTTACTGCACTGTTCACTACACTGTTCTTTGCACCGTTCACTGTATACTATTCACTGATCATTGCATTTATTGATTACTATATATGCGATGTTCACTGTATTCTACAGGTTCACTGGGATGTCTGGCAGGGGGTAGAGGATCGGGCCGGCACAGACCTGATGCTCAGCTGCGACATTACCGTGAGACGTATCTTGCTGGAGGGCCTATTTGGATGGGAGTACTATCTAGGAGAGCGAGTGGTTTGCCATTCATTCGGCCAGGGTCACTTTCGAATTCAAGTGATCCCTCTAGCCTGCATACGCCGGACTGATCATCTGAGCCAGGTCGATCTTCTCCTCAAGCTGGTGGGGACCTCAGCTGCTAGCTGCCGGTGGTGGAGGGAGATTACACGGCTTGGGCTTAGACCCGTTTACTAGGTCCATTAGGACCCGACCCGGCTGGCGGTAGGAGGAGATGGATGCCGGAGGACAAGGGAGCTAGTGTTGGTGCAGTTGCTAATGCTGGAGTGGGAGCTGCCGCTGCTGCTGCTGGTGATGCTGCTGGCAGGATACGGGGTCCAGATATTCCATGGGATGTCCAGACCGTGGCGTATGGCTTCCCTTTTTCTCTACCAGTCCCTGTTCTGCCAGCGCCGAAGTTTAGGGCTGACATCAGCCATGTTAGTCTCCTGCCTTTCCGTCAGTCACTTGTTCTTTTTATTATCTAGTTTACCTAAACTATTCCTTTTTGCAGGTTGATTAGGCTTGGTTAGACTGTATGATGCTGATGGTCACCGGCTTGAGGGTACTGGTCCAGCAGATGAATGCCTCGATGCGAGCAGCCGCATTGCTTTCACGCTAGTAGCCGTTGTGAGTAGTTTGCGTGCTCTTTTCAATTTTTTCTACATTTTCCTGTCTTTATTCTGTTTTGAATCTTACTTTTCTCTTGACAGCCTCTAGTTCCAGCCACCGATATAGTGTCGCCACAAGTTCCGATTAGGCCTCCTACTCCAACCCCAGCCCCGGTTCGACGTCATGGTTCCCGGGCATCTTCTCGAGCTCATTTTAGAGGTTCAGTCTCATCTGCTCGGAGCCGGTCCAGAGTTGTCTGTTCCTCTGGCAGTGATGGTGGCGATGACTTTGACAGACTCTTTGAGGATGACAGCTCGAAGGAGACCGGCCCTTCCTCCCGTCGAGTCCACCCAAGGCACACCTAAAAGAGAGCTTCCCCCCTTCCCTAGTTTTATCTTTCTTCTGCGTGCCCTAGTTTGACACATTTTTATACATTTACCTGCTTCATGGGCCTGTGTGCCCGAGTTCGTTGTTTATTGGGCCTGGGTGCCCTAACTTTTACACATTTTGTCATTTTCTGATATATTTTGGGCCTTCGTGCCATTTATTGCCTTATATTCATCTGCTTATATGGTTCTCTTTCACTTTACTGCTGAAACTGTCATGGATGCATGGTTCAAATGCCACAATTTATACATACGCTGCAAACTGACACACACCCGCCGTGTTCAAACATGGCAGTCGCCATAATATAACATGGTGGTCGCCACTTGCAAGGAGACTGACATGCCTGTTGCTATTTTCAACCTGGTGGTCGCCTGGTCAAAAGGCTGATGTCACTGTACAACGCTTTCAGAGTTGGCGGTTGCCTACTCTAAGGTGGCGGTCACCACATTGACTATACTTTTAGCCAAAATTTTGATTTTTTGCCCTTTTTAGCCTTATAAATATAGCCCTAGGGGCCCTATTTGATGTTACTCCAACTCATATGGCTTCTCCTCTTTCTTTATGGATTGAAACGTTCTCCCATATTGAGCATCTGAACTTCGCCCCATTTGGCCTTAATGCCCTTTTCTCACTGAGGACCGTGACGATTAACATGCCTTTAATGATGGCCGTTGCACAACCGTGGGATTCGCTATCTCACGTCTTTCGGTTTGGCCTTGAAGAACTCTGCCCCACCGTGGAGGAGTTTGCTACCATTTTAGACTTGGCCCCACAAAGCTCCGTTGCTGTTCCCACTTTCTTTCTCTTGACTCGATAGCAGGTGATACAACTTTGTGGTCTATCTAGGATGGAGGCCTCTCTTCTGACACATGATGACTGCCTTGACATACCTTAGATCATTGGTAGATTCTGTCCCACCGGTGACCTCAGTGACCTTAATTTTCAGCTATAGCAACGCTATGCACTTTGTTTCTGTCTTCTTGCCCGGTATCTTCTTGTCCCTTCTGACGGGCGAGTTAGATGCGCCCTGGTTGACATTGCCGTTCAGATGTGGATGGGGAGAGATTTTGTGCCACTTATTTTAGCCGAGACATTACTGGGCTTGGACACTATTCATCGTGGTGAGACCACCACCTTTGCTGGTAGCCCTTTACTTCTTGAGGTAAGCTCAATATTTTTACTCTTCACCAAACTCTCCGTCACACTACAAAGCTTTTCTCTTACTGTTCTAACTTTTGCTGCAGATTTGGTTGATGGAGAAGGAGAATCTTATACAAAAACCACCTACCGATAGGCACAGTGCTGCAGCTTTCCTTTACCGCCCCTGTTATCAGATATGCGACACTAAGGCAGCTTGGCGACAGTACCTCTCATCTCTGACTGGCCCCGATATCACCTAGAAGTGTCCCTGGTGGCGGATCCCCGCCATGACTCTGACTACTATGGATCACCCTGGCGTCTTACTGATTGGTCTTCGTCAGACAACCTTCTATTACCCTCATAGGATCATGCCGCAGTTTGGGCGAAGTTATTTTGTTTTTCCTAGTATTCGGGGCCGTCTATTTTCTTCTGCATTGTAGGCTCCTTTTCTAGCACAGTATCAGGATGCCTGGCCTTCTCATTCACATGTGGAGATGCAGGAGCTGCAATGTCCCAAGCTTTCTGCTGAATACAAGACTTGGCTGACACAAGATAGGGAGAAGAAAGATAGAGAAGAGGGGAAACAAGCGGCAAAGAGGAGGAGGATTTGAGGTCCTCTGCTTTGTTTTGAAAATTTCATAGCTTTCCCTTTTTTGTTTTGTTTTGTAGAATTTAGGACTTGCGTGTCCTTCCTTTTATTTTTCAAAAACTTTGTAACTCATATTAAAGTAACGAAAACTCCCACCCTATGTTTTAGACAGTTCAAATTTATCCGAAGTTTTTTTTTTATCAAAATTTCAAAAATTAATTTGCATTGGTCTTGCTCAGATCCAAAGATGGTTAAAAACGAAGAATGTGGTCGGACTTCTTAAAAGAAGCTGCCTACGTATCCCAAAAAGATGGAATCAGGCCATAACGTTGTTCGGGCTCGATTTTCACTTGGGTATTAATGCTCTCCTTTTTGTGATGCCCTAACTTTTACCAAGGTCGCCCTTTCGAATTTTTGGCCTTGCGGGCTACTCTAACTTTTGCTTAAGTTGCCTTTTTGATTTTCAACTCAGCGAGCTTTTATTTTCTCTTTATTTTTATCTCAAGGATAGTACTTTTTGAGCTGATCGAGGTTAACTGGAGTGGAGAACACATTGCCATCCAAATCCATAATAATGACTGCACCGCCGGTCATGATGGTTTTGATGAGAAACGATGCGAACCAGTTTGGCTTGAACTTGCCTCTCTGGTCAAAAATAGGAACTCTGATTTCCTTAAGAACCAAATCTCCTTCTCTAAGGTCCCGGGTCTTGACCTTTTTGTTGAATGCTCGAGCTATCCTCCTTTGATACCCATGTACATGAAACAGTGCCTGTAGTCTTCTTTCACCAAACAAGAGCAACTCCTCCATCTGGTTCCTTTGCCATTTTGCTTTTGAGATATCGGCTTCGACCATTACCCTGAGTGAAGGGATTTCCACCTCAATAGGAAGCACGGCTTCTATCCCATACACTAAAGAGTATAGCGTAGTTTCTGTTGAAGTTTTTATCAACGTCTTGTATCCCCAAAGTGCAAATGGTAGATGTTCTGGCCAATTCTTGTGTGAGTTGATCGCCTTTTGTAGAATTTTCTTAATATTCTTGTTTGCTGCCTCGACTGTTCCATTGGTCTGCGACCGATATGGTGAGGACTTATGGGCTATTATTCGGTATTCCTTGAAAAGATCCAAGACTTCCCCTTGAAAATGTGAATCGTTGTCTGAGATGACCTCATGTGGGACTCTATACTGACAGATGATGTTCTACTTGATGAACTTGGTAACATGAGAGGCTTTCAATACTGAGTAGGAAGCGGCTTCTACCCACTTAGTAAAGTAATCAATGGCTACTAAGATGAACTCGTGTCCATTTGACGCCTTCGGTGTTACCTTGCCGATCACATCGATGCCCCATACTGAGAATGGCCACGATGATGTCAGGTTATACAATTGAGATAGGGGAACGTGCATAAGGTTTGCGTGAATCTAACACTTATGACATCTTCGTACGAACTATATGCAGTTTGTCTCCATCGTCATCCAAAAGTATCCTTGTCGTAGGATTTTATTGGCTAACATTTTTTCACTCATGTGCGGTCCACAGACTCGCGTGTGTATCTCTTTCATCAACTCTTGCCCTTCTTCAATGTTGACACACATCTTATTGACCCCAGAATGCCCTCATTTGTATAATCTCCCACCGCAAATGACAAACTGTGCAGATAATCATCGTATCGCCCTTTTGTCCTTTTTGCTAGCAAACTTAGGCTATTCTCCTTTCTCCACGAAATTCTGAATATCAGAGTACCATGGAAGGTCATCAGTGCTCCCTTCGATTGCGGCCGTCAACTCATATATTGGCTTTCTTTTCTATTTAATTATCAAAGGCCTCATTCGAACCTCAGGTGGTATGTTAATCATGGATGCTAGGTTGGCTAGTGCATCGGCGAGCTTGTTCTGCAGTCTCGGAACATGGGTAAAGATCACTAATTCAAAGCATGATATCAGCTTCTCTAATTCTTGATGATAGAGACTCAAGGTTAAGTCCCCGACCTTCCATTCTCCTCTTTCTTGTGAAACCACCAGTGCTGAATCTCCGATGACTTCAGTTTTCTTACCCCTAGTTCTAATGATGCCTCCAATCCAACTAAGCATGCTTCATACTCCGCCTGATTGTTGGTGACTTAAAAGTTGAGCTTTAGAGATAACGAAACATGTGATTCGTCAGGAGTGACAAGAAGAACTCCTATTCCATAGCCATATTAATTGGATGCTCCATCAAAATATAGAGTCCATTTGTCATCCCTGACTTTCATCAGTTGTTCGGTAGGAAACTGGCACTCTATGTCTTTATCTCCTTCAACTGGTTGATCGGCCAAAAAATTTTCCACTGCCCTACCCTTGACTGACTTTTGGGTGATGTATTGGAGATCAAATTCAGATAATAACAGCAACCATCTGGCCAACCTTTCTGTCAGTGCTGGCTTTTCAAATAGATACTTCAACGGGTCCATCCGGGAGATGATATTCACTGTGAAAGACAACATGTAATGCCTCAATTTTTGGAAAGTCCAAACCAAGGCCCAGCATGTCTTCTCCAATGGTGTGTATTGTATTTTTTATCCTGTCATCTTCTTGCTTAGGTAGTAGACAGCCTTTTCGATTCCAATTTCTCCCTCTTGTGCCAGCATACATCCCATAGCTGAGTCAGCCACTGACATATAGAGAATCAGTGACCTATCAAGTTCAGGAGGCGGTAGAACAGGTAGATTTTGCAGATACTGTCGTACAGCATCAAAGGCGTCTTGACATTTTTGATCCCATTTGAACACGACTCCTTTCTTCAGTAGACGGAAGAGCAGCTCACAGGTAGTTGTCAATTTTGTAATGAATCAGCTGATGAACTGTATTTTACCCAAAAAGCCCCTGACTTTTCGCTCAGTCCTCGAAGGAGACATTTTCAAGATTGCCTTAATCTTTGAAAGATCCACTTTGATACCCCGTTGAGTGATCATAAATCCAAGCATTTTTCCTGCAGTAACCTCAAAGGCACACTTTTATGAATTAAGCCACATCTTATATTTTTGAATCCTTTCGAAGAACTTTCGTAGCGCTATGATGTGACCATCCTGACACTATAACAAAATAAGTCATTATTAAAGAAATGATTTTGTCCCTAAATCTATGTATTTCATTGCTAATAAATTCTGTGACGAAAATGTGTCCTCTCCACTTTTGTCACTAAAGGGTCATCGCAAAAAGTACATCATGACGAAAATTTAATTCCTCACTAAAATTTTGACATTTTGTGACGAAAAACCTTGACTCATCACCAAACAAATGCCGTTTTTAACGATTTATTGTTATCTTTGGTGACAAAAATAATCATCACAAAACATATTTCATCACATAAAAAAATAAATTGTTGACCAAAGAATTTCGTCATAAATCCTATTTCGTCACAAAAAATAAAAAAACTATTTTTGCATATAGTGAATTTGTGGCAAAGTATTTTCTCGCAATATAAGGTAATCTGCAACGAACGCTATTTCTTCGCAAATGAAAATAATTAGTGGCAAACAATTTCGTGGTAACTTTCTTTACTTAATTTGTTAACAACAATTAGCGACGACTAAATTTGTCGCAAAATCATTGCAAAATCAAATTTTTGTGACAAAATAAATTTCGTCACTACTATAATGTAAATAGTGACAAACCATTTCATCACAAATAAATAAAATGAGTGACTAAGTTAATCGAAATTCACCACAACAATCTAGTATAAATCTCCAATTTGTTTATATAATAATATAAATGTACTTCTAATTT